>PVIH01012332.1:0-64027 GCA_004025045.1 Sigmodon hispidus | reverse complement strand
ACATGGATAAAAAAAAACTTTATTATATAAAAATCAATTAATTAATTAAAAAAGAAAATGGCAGATTTAGTTAAATTTAATTAAATATTCAGTTGATAAAATAATAAATTATCATATGTAATAAACTTAATAATAACATATGTAATAAATTTAATATTGTATTTTGCAGATAATGTTGCTGATGATTCATATGATGGAACAGTTTACTGAGCTTTTATAGGATTTTGGAAATCTAGTTTTGAAATTCTAGATTCCACATATAAGAACCTTAAAAGAAATGCTTTACAATCGTATCTCCTTCGTCTTGGAGATTATCCTAGTTATTATTTACTAAACTTGAATTATCTCTAATCTTATCATGGTAAACAATACAACACATCATTATATTTCATATTTCTACCTGGTTGGTATTCCTGGCTTGGAAAAATTTCATTGCTTCTTCAGCATCCCTGTATGCTTCCTGTTTGTCCTGACTTTGCTAGGGAACAGCATAATCATTGCTACTGTCAAATTAGAACCAAGACTTCATCAACCTATGTATTTCTTCCTTTGCATGCTAGCAATGAATGATATGTTTCTTACCTGCTCCACAGCCTTGAAAATGCTTGATATTTTCTGGTTTAATGAACACTGGATTGAGTTTGATGTCTGTCTAACACAAATGTATTTTATCCATACACTTTGTATTTTTGAGTCAGCCATCCTGGTGGCCATGGCTTTTGATCGCTTTGTGGCCATTTGCATCCCTCTACATTATTCAACCATCCTTACAACATCTATGGTTACTAAACTGGGACTAGCTGGCTTTAGTCGAGCTGTGTTCATGGTTTTGCCGTGTGCTCTTCTCATTAAGAGACTGCCTTACTATACAAGCTATATTATCCATCATACTTACTGTGAACATATGGCTGTGGTGAAGTTAGCCATTGCTAACACTCTCATTAACAGAGCATATGGAATCTCAGCGGCCCTTTCAGTGATAGTCTTGGATCTAGGGCTTATAGCCACATCCTATATAAAAATTCTTCAAGCAGTTTTTCGGCTTTCTTCCCAGAATGCTCGCTCTAAAGCCCTGGGTACTTGTGCTGCCCATGTCTGCACCATTCTTGCCTTCTATACTCCTGCATTGTTTAGCTTCCTAACTCATCGCATTGGCAAGAATGTATCTCCAAGTGTCCACATCATTTTGTCAAGCCTTTACCTTCTAGTGCCCCCCACAGTCAATCCCTTGGTGTATGGTGTCAAGACAAAACAGATTCGGGACAGAGTGCTAAGCCTCTTCTCACACTTGAAAATTACTGAATACTAAATTTTTAAAATAATATTTGTGAAGAATATGCCTTAATTAATAATGTGGCATTAACTTTTGTTATGATGCTATTATCAAATATTATCAAGTTTCTCTTTTATGTTATTTTTTATAATAAAATAATTATCTGGGTTTTCAGTACGAGAAAGGATTTTCTTCTTGCCTAATCCACTTCAAAAGCTGTTGATTGCCAGAATAAAAACCTGTCACCATGTCACTTTTAGAGTAATTGTGCCATGGTGGTCATTGATGTAATTCATATTTTCATTTAATATCTTTCTTTTTCTTGCCTTATTGCTCTGGCTAAGAACTCAAGCACTATATTTAATAAAAAGTAATGTATATATAATTCTTTGTCAAGTTTATTACTTTATGGTGAATGCATTTTTGTTTTCTCCATTTAATATAAATATTTGCTATTGTAATCTTATATATTTTTACATACTTCATTCTTCGATCATTTTATTAAATAAATTTAATTTTAATTGTTCTGATATCTTCTCCTTACATTCTAAATTAATTAAATTCTCCCCTATCTACATTCCCATCCCTAATAAACTCACAACTGGTGAAAGCATAGAGAATCAGTAACTCCAGAGTGTTTATTCAATAAGAAACCATCTTTATTACACCCTTCTCCATGTCTCAGGGACTAGAACTAAAAAAGAATGGAAAGCAGAAAGAGTCAGAGATCAAGGAGAACTGGAGTAGACAGTGACAGGACAATGATAGGACCACTGAATTCTTCAGTTAATAGAATATGTAGTTGTCTAGCCAATTCCTGCACATAATCAAGTCAGACAACAGTGTCAAGTCATTAATAAGATAATATTCTAGTTTTATCTGAACTTAAAATTTTTTATACTTTTATTTCTATTTACTTGAATCTTTCTCTTTTCATTTGTCACATATGTTTGAATGCCATGGAGGCCAGAAGCAGGCCTAGAATGCCTTGGGGCTTGACTTACAGGTAATAGTGGGGTAATAGCATTGAACTTAAACATTGGTCATTTGCAAATGTGCCAAACAGTCTTAACTGTTGAATTGTCTCACCATCTCCTTAACAAAAGTTTTTATTAGTATAATATTTTAAAATATCTTTATATTAATATAAATCTTTATATTATCTAATGTCACTATAAACTACTCCTGTGTTTTCTCCACTCGGTCTAAAATGTATATTTTCTTCCTTAACTATTATTATGTATTCATATTTTATATGTTTTTTTAAATGAAGATGTACTAAATTTTCTCAAAACATTGTTTTTCCATATTTGACATCTATATATAAATAAAACCCTTATTTTAAAGGAAATAAGAATTCAAAAGAAAAATTGCCTTTTTAAAAAAAGATTTATTTACTATGTATACAGTTTTCTGCCTGCATATCTTCATGCACATCAGAAGAGAAAACAAAGTCCCACTTTACATGGTTGTCAGCCACCAAGTAGATGCTAGCATTTGAACTCAGGATCTCTGAGCTATCTCTCTAGCCTCCTTGAGCCATCTCCCCATTCCAACCACATTTTCTTATATATGTAGAAAATAAATCCATCCAAAATGGCTGTCATGGGTCTGGAAAATTCTCTGCATCCTATTGGGAAAGAAAAGCATTCAGCATCATCACCTAGCAATGAACACTATTATCTATACCAGCAACTGCCCTGACAAGATTAGTGCACCAGTATAACTAACTATATGGGAGTAACCAAAACCTTTCTGAGCACCCACTTTCACAAAAAGAACTCATTACAGGTAGCATTAACTGGAGACAAAAGTGGTGTTTTACTAGGTCAGGTTAGTGATGATCCCAGGGGAGAACCTAATACTATTTCACTGCTTAAAAAAAAAAAAAAAATAGGTTATCCATCACAGAATTTGATCTTTAAAAGCATTGATTATTGTATCTTTCATCAATTATTGAAAAAGTGTCTTGTTAGCATAGACAAATGACAATAAATATAGAGACCTACAACTGACCAATCTACAGTGGAAAAGACTGTAGATGGGACATTGGTATCAAACTGTCTACTCAAGCTCATGAATCATTATGGGAGAGACGGTGGAAAGATCATAAGAGCCAGAGGTAGTAATCATCAGTTGGAAAATCATGTGCTGTTTTTAGAATCAAACTAGACAAAATACCAGCGTGAATTGGGGAAAAGCTTTCAACATCTAGAAACAATTTGAGGAGCTATTGCCAGTAATAGTTCCTGAGGGAGAGTCAGTTTTTTTCAGAGACTCAGAACAAGAGAAGCTACTTATGCTCCAGTTCTATAGTCCTATCCCATGAACTCATGCAAGTCTAAGTTGACTTAGTGAGCTTCAAAGATGAACACAAAATTGGGATCTAAGAATAGGAGGAAGTAACTTGGGGAAAATTTGATCAAAACATATTATGTATTTATGAAAATTTCAAAAAATAAAAATAAAAGCCTAAAAATGTTATTGGGCATGAAGTCAAATTGAACCCACAAAAATACAAAAAATTACAAAAAATAATGAAAGTTGATCTATGCAGAACCATAAGTCTAACTGAGGTATCTTTGAAGGTAAGTATGATATCTCATGACATGCGATGCAAGTTGTCTAACTCTGGGGAACAAATCATTTAATATAATTGTATTAGTTATTTGAGAATTATATTATGCTTTTTTCTTATTTACCTCTCTCAAACTCTCCCCAGATCCACTTCCCTTCTCTAACCTCCCAACTTTGTTTCCTTTATTTATAATGTTCATCAGGACACAATTGTGTTGCCCAAACTCTGTGTGGCCACTCACCAGACTTTGATCTTACCAAGGGCTCCCCTATTAGAGAAAACTGACTTCTCTCTCTTAATGGCTATCATTTACCAATAGCTCCTCAGTTGGGATTGGAGGTAATTAGTGCCCATCTTCTCCTTCATACAGAGATTTAGTCTTTCGTGGATTCTCATGAATCTTGTGTACACTTTCACAGTCATTATGGCATAAGTTCATATGTGCAGTGCATTTCTGTGTTCAAAAGAAGCTGTTTCATTGCAATCATCCATCACCCAAGTCTTGAGAGGAAGGAATAACTTACAAATGTTCTTTTTAGGAATGAACATTTTCAAGATTCTTATTCTTTGCACCTTAGACAGTTGCGAGTCATAGTGTTAGTTACTGACTACAAATAGAAGCATCTCTGATAATTGTTGGAGGATGCCCTACTCTATGGATAGAATGGTAAGTCCTTAGCAATTGATTCATCTCATTTCTGTGTATCAGAATAATGATAATGGGTCCTTCCCTAGGGAGTATGTCATGTTTAGACAGAGGTTCTTGGCCCAGTTACAATGCTAGCTATGGGTTACATCTTGTAGAAAAGATAAAATCTAATCAAAATGTGCTTGTTTAGTCCCAGGAAGTTTTTCATGATTACACCAGTAGGCATGTCTTTCCAGACCAGTCAAAACTATAGATCCAGGTTTCACAGCTGGGTGAAACTTATAATACTTTACTTCTTCTGTGGTCGTGTGCATAGCACCATTCAACCCAATAGAAGCTAGCTAGCCAGTAGTTATGAAATAATCTTAAGCCTGAAATGATGGCTCAATGGTTAAAGGTGCTTGCTGCCCTTGTGGAGTTCCTGAGTTTGTTCCTAGTACACATGGTGGCTGGCTCACAGTGCCTGTAACTGAAGCTCCAGGAGATTTGACCCCCCTTCTCTGGCCTCTATGTCTTTCCATACTCAAATTGCATATGCACATACATATTTATATATGTATATACATAAATAAAAAATAAAGTACTGTTATGGAAACACTGATTGTCACTAGTATTTCTGAGATTAAAGATAAATATTGGTGCCCAACCTAGAGCAAAGTATTAATAAATACTTTTGAGTCCATTGAAAACATTATTTATAACTTCAGATTTTATTAGATTAATATGGGCATAGTTTTCTAGACCTTGACCTTGTACTTTTGTAGTAAATTTTTTATTTTAATATGTGAAACACAACATAACCATTTAAAACATAAAACTTAAACAATGTCTTTCAATAGGTATCTCTGTTCTCTTATAGCATTCCAATTATAAAATAATAAAATGATTGATTAAATGACACTTGTTTTTATTTATTTCTTAATGTGTGTTAATAAAATTTCTATGCTAATTACTAAAATGAACTTTCCATAGTGATGTAGAACATTTAGAATTCTATTAAATTATATTTAAATCCAACTTCAATCTTAAATGGTTAATTTATGACTAATTTATTCTGTAATATACTGGAAGAAAGACATTTGGAACCATTTATTGCTAAATTAAAGCATTTGGAAAAAGTATCAATTTTAGATTTTAAATTTAGAAAAAGCGTTCAACATCTGTCTCCTGCAGATTTCCCTGAAGGCAATAACCCAAGTAGAAGGCACATATATCATATATTTAAACAAAATAATTATTTTGTCTTCTCTATTTTAATTATAAATAAACCAAATTAAAGAGTACTCAAAAGTATTTCTCTTAAGAGCATGTGGGGTGACTTTGTTTATGCTGTGAATACCATGAGATAATAAAGGAATCGTTTTGGCCTATGGCAGAGAAGCTTAGAGGCAACCCTCCTCCACTCTTTGGGTACCATTGTTTCATAATCTTGAGTTTGTTGCATTTCAAATTTAGACTACTTCACTTTTTGGCAATAAGATGTATATAGTCATTTTAGTGTTCAGGTATATGCTAATAAGTAATAAGACTAGAATTGATGTCAATTTATTTTCTGAGTCTCATCATTACCTATCATATATCACAAAAGAAGTATAGACTGAACTGTTCATCCTAATCATTATACTGCTCATAAAATATGTTCTCAGATGACCAAAGTGATAAGGATCATAATGTCTTAATTTGGAGACACACAGAGTAGAGTGTTCCATGCTATCAGGAACTCATAGATTCTTAAATGACAGCTGAAGAACCATCATGGAACAGATCTGGGAACCCTCTGAATATAAATGACAGTGGAGTGGCATGGGCAGTTCATGGAGCCTCTTGCACTTGGACAAAAGTTTATTCCTGGTGCAGGAACTGGCTTCTCAGAGCTCGTACCCTGCAGGAGATCACCTTTCTCAGCCTTGATACTTGGGGGAGGAACTCTGCCTTACCTCAACTGATATGCCAGACTAAATTAACTCACCATGGGATTCCTTGCCCTCTCTGGGGAATGGATGGGGAGGTTGGGGGTAGAGGCTGAGAGAGGACTGGGAAAAGGGAAGGGGGCAGCAGTTTAGGTATGGAAAATAATTTAAATAAAAATTAATAAATTTTTAAAAATAGATTGTTGCTTTATTTCTAATGGAAAAAGTGAAAAATAAAATAGACACTATAAACTAAAAAATGTGTTACTAATTTCCATTTACAAAAATTTGAAAAAATCCCCAGTATGACTTTACAACATTGTTTTCATAGAATTTGAGATAAGGATAGGGTTACAAGAGGTTGCAGAAAGTATAAAGGCAGGAAAGGTTGAAGAAATAGGCCAAGTGATATAGATCAGATATCTCATTACACAGGAGGATAAATATTATCAACATTAGGAAGCTATGTATTGCAAAAAATCCTTGAAGAAACCATTTGGAATGCTTTCTCCAGGAAGAATATAACTGTTTCAGATAAGGAATATGCTAAATAGCTTCTTTTACCATTAGTCAATTCACTCATATATTTCAACATCATAATGCATGGCATAACTATTATGTGTTATTCTATCAAAATGATTGAAATATAATTGAGTAATATGCTTATCTCAGTTAAAAGTATTGCTGCAAGGACATAGTACTCATGCATTTTACATATAGGAAAAGTACTTGATGTAATGAATAAACCTGTTGTGTTTAGGAATAAACAATATATTTCATAAATGTGCAAAAATGCATTATGGGTTAGGGTTAGAGATAGGGTTAGGGTTAGGGTTATCATACACATTATCACCTGCAGCTATAAAACATTTATTTTGTAGCATGTCCCTGATATTTCAGATAATGAACAAATGCCAAGCAGTTTTCATTCTTCTGATTCTTTTACTTTTATAATTCACTTTAGTATGACGTTTTCCCCTGATGTCAGCTGTTTTCAATTTGCTATGTAAGCTCTATCTTGCATGTCCTTTATGCTCGCTTCATTGTTGAATATAAATAAGAAATTCAGAAAGTGAAGAGTACACCATGAAATAGGCACATCATATCTGAACCACTGTAAAATCTCTTGTGCATTTGACCTTCAAGTATCTACTGCTCAACTGGTTATGTTCAAGACCAATGATATTCTTTAAGTGTAAAATTAAATCTAAGAAGACTTGATTAAATTATTTTTACTCTTACACTCTATAAAAAACTGTTTTGCTAACTGTGACAAAACAGTTTGACTGAGAAGCTATATTAAAAAGAAAAGAAGCTATTTTAAAAAATTCTATTTAACAAGAGAAAACACAAGTAAAACCCTAGAAGTGTTCATAGCTTCAGGTCTGGACACCAAGCATTCAGCCTTGAATTACTGAACACTTAGAAAAAGTCTCTTTTCAGACACAGTATCTATTCATCTACTCAACCTTCTATTAAGCAAATATCAACCAAATCTCTGTTATATTAAAGTAAAGCATTTATAGGAAGGGATGTATATTGAAGATACAAAGAATTTTTAAATAAAATATATCCAAAAATCTGATTATGTATTTTCAAAATGCTTCTGTATCAAATTACAAAGCCAAGCAGTATCATATTCGCCATTTATTTATCTTGAACTCTAGTTTAAAAAAAGATGTTAGCAGGAGGGGGAAGGGACCTTGAATAAGGATATATAGGGATGGAAAAAAATTCAGAGGGAAAGCTGAACACAAAGTAAATATATGTGTAGCAATCTTATTTGCATTATCACCCTTGATAAGTCATGCTTATGATTTTTATTTTCTTTATAGTTATTGTTAACTTATCAGCATTTTAAATTCATTTTACTGTTTTTCTTGATAAATACAAAATAAATAAAGAAAGAAAAAAAAGATGTCGTACTCAGTCATCTATTTAGTTACAATAAGGTCTACCTTATTATCCATAATTAATATGCAGAATAAAATTTGTAGCTCCATGTTTTTATCCTCACAGAGAAGATTTAGTGTCCCTAGGTATCGCCAATGCTTGCTCCACCAGACCGAAAGATGCGCCCAATCCTCAGGCGGATCTGTTTAGTCTTTATGGTATAAACAAGGGGATTGAGCACTGGAGGAGTGAGAAAGTGAAGGTAAGAGAGTAACACACGGCTGCATGGGGAAGCCCACTTGCCAAATCGGTGGATCATGGACAGGCCAATCATAGGTGTGTAGAACAGCAGTACAGAACAGATGTGAGAGACACAGGTGTTAAGTGCCTTGAGGCGCTCAGTCTTCGAAGCAATTGACAGCACTGTGTGGAGGATCAGCCCATAGGAGAGAACAATGAGCAGAGAGTCCACACCCAGAGTGGAGAGAACCACAAAGAGGCCATAGGCACTATTGATGCGAGTGTCAGTACAGGCCAGCTTCATGACATCTGGATGCAGGCAGTAAGAATGGGAAAGCTGGTGCTTCTGGCAGTAAGGCAGCTTCTTCAGCATGATGGGGGCAGGGATATGGAGACCAATGCTGCGTATCACGATGGCCAAGCCCAAACTGGCAATTCGAGGGTTGGTGAGGATGGTGCCATAGTGTAAGGGACTGCTGATTGCCACAAAACGATCAAAGGCCATGGCCAGCAGCACAGAGGACTCCATGATGGAGAAAGTATGGATGAAGAAAAGCTGAGCAAGGCACATGTCTAACGCCACTTCCCTGATCCCCATCATGTAGATTGTGAGCATGGTGGGCAGTGTGGAGGCAGACAGGCCCAGGTCTGTCACTGCTAGCATAGATAGAAAGTAGTACATAGGCTGGTGTAGGGAAGGCTCTGACTTTACAACCCACAGGATCAGGCCATTCCCGGTCAGAGAGGCAGTGTACATGATGCACAGAGGAATGGAGAGCCAAATGTACACAGCCTCAAGGCCTGGGAGGCCAGTCAGGAATAATGAGGTACTGGAATGGTTGGAGTATGCCATGATAACTGTAAGGGAAGCTTCAAAATCAGTGTAGTCTCAGTACCTGAGGCTGTAGAGAGTTTCTGTTAGAACTTCTGGGAACTGGGATCTAATGAAGACTCTTCAAAATGTTGCTCTCCCAACCATGACTTTCTAATTTATCTCAGCATTTCTTTTAGTTCAAAATTCAGGAGCCCTTAAGATGAAATTGTTTAAATATGAGAAGACAGATTTGTATATAGTAAGACTATATAATGCAAAGATATTTAATGTTTAAATAGGAATTTGGCATATGTCCTTAGCAAAAAGCTAAAGCATGTTGGTTCCAAATCTGTAGTATAAATATAGGAAAAGGAATTCAAGCTGTCTTCCAGCTTAGCTATTATCAAACCACGTTAGAATCAAAGGCCCCTTTCTGTTAATTTCTTCACATTCCTTTTTCCAAACTAATAATCATGATGAATTCTGTCATTTTCTTCGACATATGAAAATATACTGGTATAATTTATTACATGTGTCTTTCCCTTAAAGGACTTTATGAAATAATTTCATATGTACCATTCAAATTATTTTTAGATCTATTTATTTTATTTTCATACATATTTTGCTTGTCTGTATGCATGTACTTTATGTGTGTTTCTGGTGTCTGTAAATGTCAGAAGAGAACATTGGGTCCTCTGGAATATGTTTATAAGCCATCATGTAGGTTTGGGCTGGGGGAATCAAATCCTAGTCTTCTGCAAGAGTTACAAGTGCTCTAAACCATTGCGCAAACTCTCAGCCCCATCTGGGAGCAAGTGAGTACTGTAGTTGGAGGGATATAGTATGTTAGGGGAGTGATGAATGGAGACAGTACATGGAGAAACAGCTGGAATTGGGGCATTTGGAGGTATGTAGAAGTTTAGTGGAATGGAAATTTCCTGGAATCTAGGAAGTAATACTAGAGATGACTCCTTGTAATGGAGAATATAGAGTCTGAACTGACCATTATTTGTTGGCTTCCAGTTGTGGGACTGGGGCCTATGGAGATCCTCTCTGATAGGTGAAGGTCACTCTCTGATAACTGAGAGTAGGGCCCCATTGCCTAGGAACACATCCACAGGGCTCATTGAACATGAAGGATACAGCTCTGCTGAGCTGGTGCTTGCTTGGAGCCATCATCCCTGTGTCCTAGTCTCTTCAGCTAGAGAAGCTACTCTGCCTTTTCAAGCTAAGAAAAGAGAAACCTGGGCACCAAAGTAGCCTCAAAACCCTCCACCTACAATCTGTCCTGCCTAGAAGATGTGCTTGGGTAATGGGTAATGGTGCCTCAGATCATGTATGAGTAACCAACCAACATTTTGTATAACTTAAAAGCCAGACACAGGAAGGAGCTCATGGCTTACAATGCCTAGATGACCAGGAAACTAAGACGAACAAGCTTAGACACTTAGGGTAGAACCAAACACTAAAGACATGGACCACCATATTAGCTTGCAAGGTTTACATGGGCTCACAGAGACTGAAATGGAAAGCAGGGCCTTCATGGGTCTGCACTAGGTCCTCTGCATATATGTTACAGCTGTTAGGTTTTTGTTTTCCCTGGGAATCCTAACAATGATAAAGAGTGTGTCTAACTCTTGCCTGCTATTGGCACTTTTTTCCACCTATTGGCTTGCCTTGTCCAGCCTCCATCTGAGGGCTGTTGCCTTGTCTTCTTGTATCTTGTTTTGTCCTGTTTTGCTGTTGTCTTTGGAGCCCTCTTTTTTCCTCTGAAGAGTAAGAAAAAAGAGGGAATGAGTCTTGGGGAAAAGGAAGCTGTCAAGGAAGCCTGGAGAACTGGGAGGAGGGGAAATCGTAGTTAGGATGTATATTATAAAAGAATAATCTATTTTCAAATTATAAAAAAAGAAAGAAAAAATTTAAGTTGAAAATTTCATCTCTGGTTCTATAAAAGGAGTATCTAAGACTAGAAATAATTCTAAGTGAACTCTTGTTTTGATTTATGAACATTGTGTGCAGTAACAGAAGACAAACCCCCAAATCTAATGAAGATATTGAAAGTAGTAACAAAATCTATTCTTTTTAAGGATTTGTCTTTTCATTTAATTGCATGTACATGCATGTAGTTTTAAATTCTCATGAACTCTTTTCTGTTATTGTTCTTTTTCTGTCATTTCTTAAATTGTTTCCCATTATAACTTGTCTTCTGGCCCCTTAATTAGATGCTTCTGACTTAATGCAATAACGAAACTATGTCAGATATTATTTTAGATGCAGGGATTAGAGTTGTAACATGTTCCAATAATAAAAGTCAAAAGAAGCCTCACAATCAGTGTTATTTCCGATATGTGGAGAAAAATACAACAAAGGAGAATGAGAAGGAAGTATCATACTGGATTGAGAATTTGAGAAATAGATAGAAGCTTTTGTAGTGAGAGGATTTGGCTCAGTTAAGTCAATTCAGTCCTTTAAGAACACTTCACACCACCCAGCAGAATAAGTGCCAGCTACCTACCAGACTAAACATGTATCTGTTTGCTGTAGGAACATTGATGAAGGACTGGTAGCTTTAGTGTCAATGGCAACCTGTAAATCATGCAGCATTTTACATCTTTCTCAGTTCCCAGTGTTTCCTGGGTTGAGGCTTTGCCCTTAGTGTTTCAACAGTGCCTTAAGATGACTGTGCTGCATTCCACAGTCTGAACCGCTGCCAGGTGTGATTGCAGAGGGGATAGTGAATGGCAATTTTCAAAGTCTTGGAAACAGACCTAGAGAGAAATCAGGGCTCTCCCTTACACAGAAAGTCTGACCCTCACAAGGAAGTGCTGAGGTGGTTTCAGCAAGCACATTTACATATAAATTCAGGTTTCTTAAGTACTGATAGTTAAGAGCCGGAATGGTGATTATAATAAGTATGCCAAGAGTTTGCCAAGCATTTACTAGGAAAAGAAACAAGTTTTCACTGAAGCAATCTGTATGGCTGCTAATCTTCTGGAATGTTGAAAGTTGATGAAAATATAAATTTAGGCATAGAAATATTTGAGGACATTGACTGGCGTGAACTGGGCAACCAAATATTTTTCTAATGGAATCATTCTTATACATAGCCTACAGTATTTCTTTAAATTGGACAAAAAATATTTTTAATAAGGTAAAATGGTCTCCTTTTACCTATAAATCACAGTACTAGAGGCATAAGTACAACAAATGCCCCTGAACTATTTATTAGAATTTGGTTTTATTATCTTTCAGAAAGAAATGACATGTGAAAATAAACAGACACCAGATTATTTTTGTATTTCTCTAATATAAAACTCAGATACTGTCTGGAAAAAACTTGTGACTTATATACTCATTTTTTTGTGTGTTTTCACTATTTCCACATGCTTTGTGGAGGGAAGGGATTTAATGATAAGTAGGGGACTATTGAAAATTTGGGCCATCTATGAGGAGAAATAGAAGTTAGATTAAAAATAGCACTTAAACATGAGTTATTTCTCTAAAAATGTCAAGATTGTACTATGAGATTCCTCCTTTGGAGAAATTCTGCATCTGGCTGACCAGTAGAGTTTCAGTTAGCTGAGGTAGATAGGAATGACCAAATTGTGGAGTGAGCTGGAATTTCTAACACTGGTATCTTTACAATTAGAACAATAAATTTTTCTTATATAGAGTAAGAAAATTATACAAATACAATTTTCATGTCCAAAAATATTTTTGTTACATATTAATATGTTTACATATTTTATACCATATAGATTTCATTTTTATACAAAGAGAAATTGGTAGATTGTATTACTTCTCATAAAATGAATGTGTATGTATGTGTATGAAATAAAAAATGTAGAATGAATATTCTGTAGCATCCTAGAGTATTATAAAGCAGATAATGATTGTTAATATTTATCTTAATTTCTCCTATGTTCTCAACTTAAAGGATATAAGGTGCCTTTCAAAGATGGCTATTCAAAGATATAGAAAGAGCTGCAGTCGACAGGGATCAGCATGGATTTATTCACTCAGATCATATTTCTTTTACCATCTTAAAAGGAAAAAGAAATTAAACTATTTCCCAAATCAGCAACTCTAAATGATGATTCTATTCCTATTTTAGTTCAGATCTGTAGAGGTACATACTTTAAAGACTTCTAGATATTTGAAAAATTTAGTGATGTCTGAAGCAAAAAAGTCCTTTTCTTTACTCTTCACAGTCAATGGTTTTACTTCATGCTCTTATTTCAAATTTGTCTCTTTTGTTTTTCCAAAACTCACATTATTTACTCACCCACAAAGAAATAAAGAGAACATGTTACCTTCTTCTTACAAGTCCAGTGGCAGGAGTGTTTGGTGAAGAACAAGTTGACAGCAAATTAACCAATACCCAGGTTGTACCCTGATGAACTCAACAGGGACCATGAGCCTAGTGGCAGCCAATGACTTTAACCATGCCATTAAAAACATGTTTTACATGTTTTAAAGAGACAGTGTTGTGATTGGAAGTCATGTACTTCTTTAACAAAATGAGATTTTTATTGTTGCTAGAGACCCCCTAAAGAGTAGCTTAAATATAACTTGTTAAGACATGAATCAAAATTTTATCTGAATTTGCTTGCATTTTTTAGTGACACAATTTTGAGCCTTTTTATGTCTATTAAATACAATAATACAGTATTTATAAGTTGTATATTTGATTAACAGCAATCGTTTAGGTGAAACTCTGCTTGAAATTCAACACATAAAGCTGTTGCATATTTGCACATTTTATTTAAACTTCTGAGTCTTATCAATGACTTCACTGGAATGGTAAAGGACACTAAGACAATTGTATTGGGGATTAAACGGGATATTCTATTTAGAAACTCAGAATATTGCCAATACTAAACCAATAGCTATGATTCTACTATTTACTAACAGTATTAGGATACATAATTTAACTATATATGACAATCCCTTTTTAATTTTATATTGATTAATTAGACAGTTAATCAATTATTAACTTTAAATATAAACAAGTGAATTTTCATTATTGCACATTAGATAAATTATAGAAGTTATAAAAAATAAAACATTGTCTAAATTTTCAAAAAAAAAAAAAACCATTGGACAAAAAGTAGAAAATTACCCCGAGTACTAAAATCAAAGGATTCCTCCCCTAAATAAAACTCTGCTAAATAAAATGTATCACAATATAAGTAGAAAAACAGAAATCATGGTCTTAGTCATAGGCTTACTTATTTACTACTCTATGATGTACATCAAAACAGAAATGTATGACATCAATTGTGCAACAGTAAGAAGACTTTTCATGAGGTAACCAAGAGCTCTCTTGATTGGATTTGAGAACTACTCCAAAGAAAGGATCTGCAAACATGATCAAAACCCATGAACTGGGAGAGTCTAGGGCCTAAGGAGAAAAGAAAGTACTGCTATTGTTTTTCTAAATAATCATGCTCTTATACTTTGTTCTAAGTATTTATATTCAGATGCATAGATTCATGCTGCTCTCAATTGTTGATCTTATAATCTCAATAACAGATGTGGCCACCTGCACAATATCTACATAGGACCAAGCCAGCTTAAAATAACAATGTGGTATGGGGTTAGGAATGTTTTAATGGTTAAAAACATTTTCTCATTAGAGAACCTGCCTTCAGTTCCCAGCACCCAGAAGACAGTTCTCAATCCTTCAGAAGTCCAATATCTAGAAGTCTGCTCCCTTTCAGGCCTGCACATGGTAAATATACAAAATCAAAGCCAACATATACATACAATATAAAATTAAGTAAACATGTAATTTTAAAGAATTCCATCCACATGGTTAGAGGCTCCTAAAGCCCTATCTTTAGCTAAGAAGACATTAACAACTAATGGTACTACAGTAGGAGGGTTATTTTTCTTTGTTAGAGTAATCAGTAATAGGTTGTGAATTTTCTTACTGGTGAATGCATACTCCTATGCATACTGGCAATATCAATTGAACAAAATGGGTTAAAAATTTATATACTGTCAAGATTTCTATGGGTTCATATATGTATAATCCCTGTTATAACTGGAAGACACTGTTTCCTTGCAGTCATCCATCACCTGTTAGCTTTTAAAGTTATTCTGTATCAACTACAGTTTTCTGAGCTTTGAGGGGAAGGTTGATAAAGACATCCCATTAGGGCTGAACATGCCATTGTTTCTTACACTTTGCACATTGTCTAGTTGTGGGTAACAATTAGTCTCTGAACTAACTGCCATCTACTGCAAGAAGAAGTTTCTGTTTAGAATTGTGTGATAAACACATAAGACTTTCACAAGTTCAAAACAGTTGAAGATTCCAGAACTGAAAAGGGGAAGTATAAACAAAGTCCCAACTCTAACCAAGAACCTATTTGCAATTGATACCTCATTGGAAAGGAAAATGGAGTGATACTGGGTATAGCAACCACACTCAAGGAGAAGGCTCTATGCCTAAGAATACTTGGCCAAAACAAAGTGAATCCTTTTTTGGTTTGATTTGATTTATATTATTTGCTCCTTATCACAGGAGTGTGTATGTACGTGTGTGTGTGTGTGTGTGTGTGTGTGTGTGTGTGAGAGAGAGAGAGAGAGAGAGAGAGAGAGAGAGAGAGAGAGAAAGAAAGACAGACATACAGACAGACAGATGGAGAAACTGTGACTTTGGATAGGTAGGGAAATGGAGAGAAGCTAAGAGGAGTTGAGAAAGGAAAATATGATCAAAATATATTGTTAAAATTTTAATAATAAAAATATTAAAATTAAACTAATTTTAAAAGGTATGAAGTTGGAGGGTACTGTGGGGAATTGGAGTAAAGGAGAGTGGTTATGGACATGTTGCAAGATGCACTGTATACATTAAACCATTAAAAAATAAATGGAAATATGGTACTTTAAAAAGCAACAATGCCTAGAAAAATTCTTAGGAATCCACAAATATGACCCCAGTTTAGACTGCTAGCAAAAGTGGAGAGAGGGAACCCAAAGTGGTCTATCCTGGTTACCAGATTGGTGAAACCCCCAACTGTTGTTATAAAGCCTTTATCCAGTAACTGATGGAAATAGATACAGAGATCCCGAGGCAAGCATAAGGCCAAGATCTGGATGTTTACTCAAAGAGAGGGAAGAGGGATTATATGAGCGTGTGTGTGTGTGTGTGTGTGTGTGTGTGTGTGTGTTTATGTCAAGATTATGATGGAAAAATCTACAGAGACAACTGAACAAAGCTCATGGGAATTCGTGATCTTTAGATTGACAGCTGTGGAGCCTGCATTGAACTGGACTAGCCCCTCTATATAAAGGAGACAGCTATGTAGCTTGGTCTGTTTGAGGAGACTGTCAATGAAATAAGAATCTACTCCTGATGCATAAAGTGGCTGTTGCAGCCCATTATATATGGTAGGATGCCTTGCTCAGCCTTGTTGCAAGGACAAGGAGCTTGGTCCTGCCTCAACTGAATGTACCAGGTTTTTCTGACTCCTCATGAGCAGCCTTACCCTTCTGGAGGAAGAGGGTGGGTTGGGGGCCGATGGCTGAAAAAGGAGCAGGTGAAGGGATGAGAGGAGGATCTGTGGATAGTATGTAAAATGAATAGAAACATTAAATAAAAAGCACCAACGTATTAGAACAAAAAATAGAGTGCACATTTCAGAGCATCTGAAATAAGAAACTAGGAGATAGGAAGAAAATGCAGAAGAGGGGGTCAGGAGAAATTGGTTAGGTGTCTGCTTGAGATCTTTACTAAGTCCTAATCTGAAAACTCATTTCAAAGATAAAATAATGCTAAGCAGAGAGTGTCACTGGGAGAAAAGAGTCTAGAACAAGTTCAATGGAGATGGAATCTATTGCAACAATGAAAAACATTAGGGTTTAAACCTTTGTAAAATTAGATTGTAGATATCTCTTTGAATGTCTTAGACTATATGATAGTAGTGCTATGTACAGTGAGGCCTAAAGTAGAAAGAAAAATTAAAACTAGCAATAAAGGCATACATTACTTTATCATCAGAAGTCAATCTAAGCAACTTTGCAGCATTATATTTGGGAAGCACAAGCTAAAGCATAAAATGAATTGTACTTTTTAATCTGAGTCAATAATTTTATATCTGGTAAAAATGGAAATTAAGAATTTTGAAACTATGAGTGATGACCTAATGAAAACATAAGCTGTAAAAAAGTAGAACCCTGATTTTTTTCTGCTGCAGAAAGAAACTAAAAAAATAAGAAATATTTTTAAAGCTACATGAAACAAAAATTTTGCAACTTAAAAGTTTAACAAACATTTCATCACTTAGGAAGTGTTGTAAGTTTAGACAAAATAATACACAATGTCTATATATCTGTGATAAGATAAATATGATGATATAATGCTAAATAGTCATGATGAAAAGTTTACTGAGATTATTGTTATTTATCCACAAAATGAAATATAGTATTGTTCAAAAGTTGAAGAAAAAAATAGACAAACCACATGGATCAATCTCAGTATGGTTCTACTTAGGGAAAAAATAATCTGATCAAAATAAAGAAAATCTATTTTTTGACACGTAAATTTAAACTGTAGAAAAATGCAAACTGTTGTAGAAAGTTTTTTCGGTGCCGGAGTTTGTAACCTGGCGCGCGCCCAGCGGAGGTTTTGGTACCTGGTTCGCGGCAGCTTTTGTCTCTTAAAGAAATAAATTATATGCTTATATCTTTTATATTGTTTGGCCCATGTCTTAAGCACATTACTAGATAGCTCTTTTATCTTAATTTAACTCATTTTTATTTATCTTTTTACCATGTGGCCCACAGCCCGTGGCTCACCTGGATTCTTACATGCTGTTTCTCTGGGGGACGGATGGAAACTGGCTTAACTCTACCTTTTTTCTTACCTGCTTGTGCTCTTATTCTCCACCCACTTCTACAGTGCTCTACATAGACCAAAACAGTACTTTATTTACAATGTGCAAAGAACATTCCACCACATTTTTTTTTTGTCTAATTAAAAAGGAAGGTTTTAATTTTACATGCTGTTTCTTCGGGGAACAGATAAAGATTGGCTTAACTCTACCCTTTTTCTTACCTGCTTCTGCTCTGATTCTCCACCCACTTCTACAGTGCTCTACATAGGCCAAAACAATACTTTATTTACAACGTGCAGAAAACATTCCACCACAACAAGCAAACGTATTTGAGTTGTTCATGGAAAGCATCAGAAGACTGTAAGTAACCATCCAGAGACTTGCAAAGTTAGCAAATATATAATTTATCTTGATTATAATTTTGGCTTCCAATGTTTTATACATTTTAAAAATATATCAATAATTACATGGTAAATATGAAACATTTAGTTTATGCTAGTGTTACCTCAGGAAAGTTATTAAAGTTTACATGAAATTAGTAAAGAAGCCAAGTATGAGGTTTAAAAAAGTTAAGAACTTTTTCTTAGGCAATCAAAAAGTGTGGCAGGGAGGTAATCAGAAGCTTCCCAGTCCTTTGATACTGGGTCTGTACATGCCACAGAGGGAAAGAGAGATAAGTCTATCAAAAGAAAAGCATTTGGTGCTGCAAACAGATTTTGAAGAAAAGCTTTTGTAGAAGGAAGATGTTCATGGGACATTTAGCTGTTGTTGGAATGCACAAATTAGGGCAAGATCTATGGAGAGGTTATGCCATCACTAGGAACAACACATTTTCTACACACATCTTATGTTTACAGTCTTTAATTGAATCTTTTTGTTTCAACCAAAAGGCTCAAAATCACAATGAACAAATGGGCTAATTCTGCTATGTATTTTCAGTGTAGAATTCTCCTTCCTTCTCCAAGCACCTAAGACAAACTGAAAAATTATACTTTTATTCAGCATCATTATTCAGCCCTTTAAGTATTTCATGTCTAGAAAATAACATTATATTTTGTTTTCTTTATACTTTAATCAAGAGGTAGCTTAGTGTACTTGAATACATATATTCATAGCAAATACCTAGGTTGGGGTTTTTTGGCCTTGAATTTCTGTCTCTTCATTACAACGTTTCAAATGAATTTGAAATATTATCTGACAATGGTAAGAAGTAAGCTGGTAGGTAACTTAGAACGGTTTTTTTTTTTTATGATAACTGACCCAATATATAATGTTCCCTTTCCAAGAGGGATTTAATAAACTTCCCTGGTGAAGTAGTAGTGAGAAAAGAACCACCAATAGGTCAAGTAAGGAATTCACTGAAGTGATGATATTCAAGGTCAGACAGGTTGCATATTTAGGGTTTGAGACAATATAGTTACATAACTAACCATCATTTTATTTCTTTTAGTTTACATAAAATATTTTGGAACATTTATTCAGTTACATTTTACAGAAGTAATATCAAGTTTATAGTTATTATATAAATCAAAAGTAAGATATATTTGATTGAGCATGTTTTTTTTTTTTATTATTCCTAAAGCTACAACTTAATGAAGCCTTGCTTAGATTAAGTTTTCAGAATTCTAGGAGTATATCAGGAACAGACTTTAGATTTTCCAAACTTCTACTCTTAAAATTTGTTCACTTTTACATAACAGTGTAAAAATATTCTTGAGACATACCAGATTCTACTGTAATAAAGCTTTCAAAGACAAAACTGACCTTTGAATAAGAAGAATTATGATTTTTACCATGCATCAGTTATGGTTTTGATTGAAGGAATCTACATTCTATTCCTAGGGATGTGTCCGAATAATTATTTGAATAATGATGTGGCAAAAGTGATACTCTGCCACATTGTTGAGATGTCATCAATCAGTCATCCATTACCAAGGATTGGGGGACTGTCCAATGAAATTTCAGTGTTTGTTAGAATGGAGCATCTTTAGAATGCGAACCCGTATCTCTTTGGTTTTGACACTGTAGACAATTGGGTTGAGCATTGGAGGCATAAGAAAGTGAAGATAAGAGAGGAACATGTATACCTGGGCTGGTAGCTTCTTTTTCCCAAAACGATGGATCATGGACAGACTCACCAGTGGTGTATAAAATAAAAGGACAGCACAGATGTGAGAAATGCAGGTGTTGAAGGCTTTCAGTCGTTCAGCATTGGAAGCGATGCTCAAAACTGTTTTCAAAATCAGCACATAGGACAGGAGAATGAGCACAGCATCCATTCCCAATGTAGAGAGCATGACAAAGAGCCCAAAGCCACTGTTGATGACTGTACTGGAACATGACAACCTCAGAACATCAGGATGAACACAATAAGAATGAGACAGAGCACTGACAGACTGAAATGTCAGCCTTCCTAGGAGCACAGGCAAAGGCAGATGAAGGGCAGCACTGCGGATCACTATGGCCAGTCCAATGGCTCCAATACGTCTTGTTGTGAGGATAGTGGCATAGCGCAAAGGCTCTCTGATGGCCACACAGCGGTCAAAAGCCATGGCCAAGAGAACAGCTGACTCAATGACTGAAAATGTGTGGATGAAGAAGAGTTGCATAAAACAGGCTGCAGCTCCAATCATTCTCTGGCCCAGGAGAAAAACAGCTACCATTGAAGGCAGGGTGGAAGCTGAGAGGCCCAGGTCAGCCATTGAAAGCATGGAAAGAAAAAGGTACATAGGTGTGTGGAGGCTGGGCACAGAATTGACAATATGCATTATGGTTATGTTGCCCAGCACAGAAAGAATATAAATTAAGCAGATGGGAATTGCTGTCCAATAATGAGAAGTCTCAAGTCCAGGAAAATCCATCAATATAAAAAAGAATCTGCTGGCATTAGTATGTTTAGAAATAGCCATAACTTTAGATAAAGATTGCCCTGGAAAATTGTAACAAAAACAACAAAACTGTTTATTTCTAACACTTGTCTGGCATCTTATCTTAAGCAGTATTGCTGGCCTGGCTTCAGAATAATAGTGCTCACAATGCTGAATCCCATTCTCTCAGTGGCTTCCAGTCTGGAACAATGCACAGTCACTTCTTAACAAGTACTTTATTTAAAACAGCATATTTGGACCATTAACATGAATAAACCTTTTTTTTTATCAACTTGAAGGTTCTCTAACATTTGAAATTTAAGGACAATATCATGCTCACAACATAGAGCCCAAATACATGGCATGCATTATTTCTAATAACAGAGTACAAGCATGTTTCTAGTGGAAGCAAGATATGGACAATTGTGGTGAATAAATGTGTGGGAATTAAAGTATAAATAATAAGTAATTTATGTTAACTTTTATTATCAAATAAAATTTTGTGCTGAACTCATCCCAAGGCATTACAAATAAAAACAATATCAAAAATATATTAGAAAATGTATGACTTAATGTGTTTGACTTAAATACTTTCTCAGTCATTATACATAGTATTCACTGAAGTTTGGGATAGCTTACATGAATATATAAAACATAGATATAAAAAGATAGCAATCATATTTGGAAAAATGTATTTTTGTGAAATGACATGGATAAAAAATATGACTTTACTCATAAAAAAATAAAATAAAAAGTACTGGAACAAGTTTCCAAACTGTAGGGTTGAGGCTGTATCCAAACCTGCTCCTCTAGGAGTGCACAAGACAGAAGTTGCAACAGCCTCACTGAAAGTACAGGTCTAGTATCAAAGGACCTGATGATTCCCAGCTTCTGGACTGACAACACAATATCTATGTGACACTGTGCATATGATCTCTTTAGGACTCAGTATCCCCAGGCATTTTTAAGTGGATAACATTATTACCTTATTGGGTTGCAAATATGGTGTAGTTAAGTCTGTTTAGGGACCTGTTGAATACTGTTCATGGCACACTAATAGGTTTAATACATTTCATAGTCACAGGACATTGAGAAAGTGGTGATAAAATAAAACAGAGGTATGCATCTAGAAAAACAAATAAAGAATCTAGCAGCAAAAAAATAAGAAATGAAAAATCAAAGCTCCTTCTCTATAGTAAATATTGGTAATAACACAGGTAATATGTAGTTTCTACCATTGAAGGTCTAATGACTTATTGGTGAATAAGAGCATTATAAAAATAGATCAAGAGGGCACTGACTTTAGACAGAGTAAACATTTTATTATTAGTCTTCACTCTTATATCCATGCTCACCTAATTCAAAATGATTCTAAGTGATATCAAGAACACTTATAAAATAGAAGATTAAACTGAAATCTGAGGATGTGGTATTCAAAGGAAACCTTAGTCAGATATCAAAACCATACATTTAATGGTGTTTTCTTTTTAAATATCTTAAGTAATTGTTTTAAAGGTGGATATTTTTAAATGTTGTTGATAAGTACAGTATGTAGCATCTTGAATAATAGGGCCATTGTAATATTCTAATCGTTGTTTATCAGTAAATCCTAGTAGTGTGACATACTACAAGAAAAGACATCTATAATCAGCAAGCCACATGTCCACTGTTGCCCTCAGAGAATTCCAGAGTAGCATTTCTATAAAGGTTAAATAGGAATGTCTCCATTTAAAGTGCCATGTAAAATGAACACTAAGCATGTTTGATAAGAAACATAGGACAAATTATGGAAGAAAGACAGTTATTCATTAAAAATTAAAGCTGGGACTGACCTCTCCTACTGGGAAAAGAACATTAATAAAAGAGAACTAGTTTGTGTGACTATATCTCTAGAGAGGCTTATGGAAATTAGCTCCTAAGATTCATCTAAGATGCACTGAAAAAACTGAGTATTGATTATAGAAAAACAGATGGAAACAAAAAGAATATTTTCCTTGATCTGTCTCTGAAAAAGTTTATCCATAAGGTTCTGTCTTCACCTTCTAACAGATATTATTAAAGAGAACTGAATGTTCTGAAAGCAGGAGCTTAAGTGCTAAATATAGAATCAGCCCATATTTATGAGTCAACCCAGGGTCAGATATTGAGCTGCATGAGGAAATAATCATGCTGCAAATTCATGCTTCCCTCTATCCATAGGGAAGAAGCTTCCCAAAGTGTTATATAAGAATGAACAGACAAATACAGATGAACAAAGTGTCAGCAAATCTCCTATGACAGAAAAGCAGGGAAATACCATGGAGTAAAACTACAATCGTAATAGTTAATGGGGAATATCTTCAACATAAAACCATGTCCATTACACCCAGACATGGCTCATTTCTAGAGGGTGAGAAGGGCTTTTGTAAAGCCACCCTTGGGCAAAGAGAAATTATTAAGTTATTAAGTACTGATTGTTGATTACATAAGTCAAGTTTGATAGGCAGATACTTTTAGGAGACCTCTCCATAATGCTAAAGATATAAAGATTCAGTGTATAGTTCCCAGGTTGGAACTCTGTGTTTGCCTGTCTGGTCACAGTATTTTTCATTTGTATGTGGGAAAATAGGGAAATTATTCATCTTACATGAATTTTAACAAGGTATTTTCAATCACAAACGAGCAATAAAAGGCTATAGTCTTTATTTGTCATGTATAAAAAGTGAAAAAAGAAAAGTACATGGTTTACCTTTCAACATCAATAATCAAACATTAGATAAATTGACTTTGTAATATCCTTTATCACAAATGTAAACATAAATGCTTTAAAGAGCAGCTAATGACTCCTTGGATCCCACTCCCCCTAGAGGAACACCTGACTCAGTCTTGAGGTTGGGGGAGAAAACTGGATCTGCCAGGAGTGGAGACTGAACTAAGCAATATTGGGACAGTGGGACCATGGGACTGCCTGCCGCCTGCCGAGGGAGGGGATGGAGAGTTGTGGAGAAGAAAGAATGACCTGATGTGGCAGGAGGGGGAAGGGACCTTGAATAAGGATATAGAAGGATAGAAAGTGTGACTTCTTTGTTCATAATAATAATAAAATGATAAAAAAGAGCAACTAATGCTTTAGATTGTGACATTTAAATAGATTCCTACATTCCTGCAAAACCTTTTGTTCCTGTTAGAAAACTGTTCTGAGCCATTAATTAAGATTTTAGTGCCCTGATTAGAAAGAAACCCAGTGGTAAAAAACCTCCAAGAACCCACACATGTCCTTGGCTAGGACTCCAAGTAATAGTATAGAGGGTGCCCAAACAGGACTTCTCCTATAAGCAAATGAATGACCATTCTAAATGTCATTATAGAACCTTCATCCAGCAATGGATAGAGGCAGAAGCAGAAATCCATAGCTAAGCATCAGGTCGAGCTCCCAGTCCAGCTGAAGAGAGAGAAAGTGAGATGAGAGAGTATATGAGCAAAGGGATAAGGATCATGAGGAGGAGACACACAGAAATGGCTGATCTGAGCTATTGTGAGCTCACTGACTCTGAAATAATCACTGAGAACCTTCATGGAAAGGAACTGAACCCTTAGAAGGTAGAAGACTGCCAAATGGCATGGGCAGTTTGTGGAGCCTCCTGCAGTAGGATCAGAGTATGTTCCTGGTGCATGAACTGGCATCTTGGAGCCCATTCCCTACAGAGGAACACCTAACTCAACCTTGATACTGGGATGAGGGACTCCCACCTACCTCAACTGTATAGGCCAGACTGAAAGTGACCAACATTGGGACTCCTTGTCCTCCTTGGGGAAAACATGGGTAGATGGGGTAGGGGTAGGCTGACGGAGAACTGGGAGGAACTGGGAGGAGGGAAAGAAGAGGGAACAGTGGTAGATGTGGAAAACTTTTGAAATAAAAAAATGAAAAAAAAAGATTTTAGTACCCTGATATTAATTGTGAGAAGTCATTTTAACCTGCTTTTTTGTATATTGCATCAAACCAACATTATTTTTTATTTCCTAGTTTTAAAGGAATGTATATAAGCAAGGACATAACCCTAATCTATACATATAGAAATGTTGCACATTACAGAATGTTGAAGTTAATTCATGTTTTAAGTGGTAATAAGGTAGGGCTTATTAAAGAAGATAAATCAATAAAACCAACTCTAAATGGAATCAAGTTTGTAGGCAAATCTTGATAAGAATATCTTTTCATCATTACCTCATATGCTTAAACATGAGAGAGGGACCTTTATTAAATGGTGTCTAATATTTAAGAAAGATAAACTACCTTTAAAGAATCTTAACTTGTTATATAGTAGGTAATTTTATAAAGTTTGAATTTCTATGTTGCCTGTATACTAACAGTTGATCTTTATTGTGTTGAGAAGCCTTTTAGAAACTTTGATTGCATAAAAACTTTAGAGAAGAAATACACAACTATTGTATTTTCTCAAAGGAATCATAAGAAAAATACTACCAGTAATTCCTTTACTTTTTCTATGCAAGATAAAACCTTTCACTCTTCATCTTGAAAGCCTCTTGGTGGCAAGCTAAATTGTCCTTATTACAAAGTTATACGAGAATTGGAGGTACAGTTCTTGTTTTCCTTCCTACTTCCTTTCTTTCTATCTTTATTCATTTATTGTCATTTTCAGTATTCAACATATTTAAATGCAACTTGATTTCTATTTGTTCATAAATCCCAAGAGAAGCAGGTGAGTTATTGAAAGGTAAATAAAGAGGGGTCAAAGATTATTATATAAAATCAGTATTATATGCATCAATCAAAATTGAGTAGCTTCAACAAGTGTTCTTTCTGCCTCAGAGATCTTCATAAAGAGTTTTAATCAGTTATATGATATGACCTCTGGTTTCTATCCTAGGTATCATATGATATTATTTGTTCTAACCTAGATCCAAGTGTTTCTGTTACTCACCTGACTCCAGGACAGAGCCACAAGCTCTGCAGAGCCTCAAAAGATTCTCTGCTTTAGCTCTAATGTCAATTGAGCAGTCTTATAAAGCTCCAATTCAGGCTTTCCCATGAGGCTCACATCTAATTCCCATGATGTAGCCTGTGAGCATATTAAAAACTGCTAATGAGTGTTGTTCCTTGTGAACTTTCCAGAGTAATACTAAGATCTTCCAACTGGTCCTAGTTTATGTTTTTTCTTTTATTCTCAGTCTATGCTAGCCCTATGCAAATTACTCTATGGGCCTAACTATGTTAGTTTTAGCATTATCTTGATCAATATTAGTATTTCCAGACAGACAAATCACCTACACCCTCCAAGGGAAGCATTGTCTTTTTATTTGTTCCGGAAGACAAACAAACAAGAAGCAAACAAAAACAAAAAGCCTCTTAAGTAATATACATGTTGGAGCTACAGTAGAATATGTTTAGGACTATGTTCATGCTTAAAGATATTAGTAAGAGTTATCTACTCTAAATTTATTTCTTAAAAATATAAGGCATGCTTTTTGTTGATCTTCTCTCTTGCCTTTTTATTTTTAAAGAGGTCTTATTTTCTAGGAAATAATTTTAAAGGGAGATCAAACTTATTCAAAACAGGTGTACAAAATAAAACCTGGAGTGTCTTTTTGAAGCCAAGAAAAAAAAAACTATAAAATTTAAAATTGCTGCAGTAGGTGTAGGGCTACTGTGCCACTGAGATGGAAGCCACATAAGAAATAAGACCAACATGATCTGAGATTATGCACAGTGATTCACTTGTCCTATAGAAGGAGTCACAGGCTGCAATGTGAAAATGTACTCATAGATGAGATGTAACACACAAATGATATGATATACTTTCTGAAGAAAAAAATCATAAGCAAACCACAGTCTGGTTCTGGCATTTATTTCTTTTCTTTTCCATATTTACTGGAGTCACAAACCCCAGAGAAACATGAGAGATAGTTATTTCTATACAGTGTGTTTGTGTTCTGGAGCTCAGAGTTCTTACAGGAACTAGCTAAAAGGGTACACAATCTGTTACATGGTCAACATTACAAACCCCATACTTGACTACATAAGTACACAGCAATTTTCATGTTCCTTCCCATGTGCTGCTGAAGTCCATTCTGAGATTCTGCTCTGGTGCAGAAGATAGGTCATTACTCAGTAACATTCTTCATATTACTCAGATTTAATCTTGGAGATTTGTCCAAAAAAATAGCATAGCTGTAGTAGTAATCAAGAATTTACAAAATAGATCTATTTTAGTAACTCTTTTACTAGAGGTGTGTCTTGACATTTTCAAAAAAATTATATCCCCATTAGATATGTGTTGGAAATATCTCTATTTGACATGTTTAAAAGAGAGTTACAAGTCAGATAATCGATAAACATTGTTTGTGCAGCCATAGTTAAAGATTTAGCTTATAGTTTATAATTCAGAGAGATAAAAATACCTTAAAATTATTAACTTCAAAAATTTTGACTCTGATGCATATATACACACAGGTAGAATGTATGTAGGTATCTATTATTTAATTGTATTTTGTGTGCTTATAAACATGCTAATATGTAAAAGACATACCTCATAGAAATCCACCAATTAGAAACAATTAATGACTCAAATCCTAAGAGTAGAATAAATAAAAGCGCTCCAATTGGTTATCTAATATCACATGGTCAACCTTCAGCAATCAACAGTGGATGGACTGAACAGATTGTTTTATATTTTTCAGCTAGGCAAACAAATGAACCTGCATGTATGTGTGTGTATATGGGTGTTTGAGTTTATAGAAATAACAACTAATGATAATAAAAGGTCACAATTTTGAGATGAGAAAGTTGGGGGTACGTTGGAGAAGCTGAAATGAGGAAAATGAAGGGGAAATGATGTAATTATATTTTAACTGAAAATAAACTACTTATAATTATGGCAAATAAATACATATATACATATATATGTACACACACGTGATATATACAATCATGTTAGAGTACACTTTGGTAAAACCCAGTATGATGTCTAAAATGTTAATTCAATTCTGAAGTAGGTTTTTTTTTTTTTGTTTTAACATGGTTAAAATGAGTATGATCAGCCTTGATATGGGGAAGGTCTTGGTCTTGCAGCAACTAGATATGCCAGACTTTGTTGACTCCTTATGGGAGGCCTTGTCTTTTCTGAGGAGTAGAGAGAAGGGGAAACTGGAGGAGGGGAGGGAGGGAAGAACTGTGGTTGGTATTTAAATGCCCCTCAACTGAAGAATGGATTAACAAACTGCAGTACATCTACACAATGGAGTATTACTCAGCATCCTAAAATGCTGATATCCTAAAATTTGCAGGCAAATGGATGGAATTGGATAATATCCTCCTGTGCGAGGTATCACAAATCCAGAAAGATAAGCAGGGCATGTACTCACTCATCAGTGTATTTAAAAAAAAAAGTCATCGAATACAAGAGCTCAAGGCTAGAACATAGCTAAATGACACAGTGCTTCCCTTCTACACTGATGGCCCCTGGCAGGAGTGTGGGTGAGGAAGGACTCATTTTCTTTAAGGGGCTGGCCACAGGGAGTTTAATTATGCTCCAGTAAGTAAATGAGCAGCATGAATGGGCTTTATTTTGTAATTGGGGAGATCATAAAAGTGGATATGAAACTGAGAGGACTGATGAGTTTTATGGGGTGCAGGATGTAAAATCAACAAATAATAAATAAAACATAAAAAATGCATACTAATTTTTTATGCAATGTGAAAATGACTTCTAGGTCATCAGGGAGGACACTGGTGTAAAGTAGATGTATCCAAGGGAGAGTTACCAATATTTGAGACATATCTGGTGATTATAGTGAACCATCATTACAGTCAGTAATATATAGTATTGGAAAACAAATTGAGCTAGGGATGACTAGTTTGCTGTCATTTCACTCTGAGTATACTAGTGTCCTTATGAAGCACTAGTATATTTAAATAAATTCCAATGTCTCTTGTATGGTATACAAGCATAAAAGTAAGGCATGAGTAATCAGAGTCCTTTGAGGAAAAATGTGCTCATAAATACAGGTATAGAAAATTAAATAATGATGATTATTATAGAATATTTGAGGGACTATGAATCTGAAAACGAAGACTCAAATTATAGAAGAATATGTTACTTATGGATAGCAAAGATATTGAAACATAAAACATAAGTTTGCTAAAATTAACAATTTAAAGATTACATCCATGCTAAAAGTATTATCACATAAGAGGTTATATTGTCTTTTTACTTTTGACTCTAATGTATATTGGAATAAAATTTTATTTCTTTGTTTAATAAAAACTTATTTGCTATTTTAATTAATAGGCAGCATAAAGAAAGGACCTTGGATGAATATTAAACAGAAAGATTGTAATAAAAACAAATAAAATTAAGAGGAGGAAAATTAAATTGAGTATAACAAATACAAAATATCAAAGCATGAATCTGACACATTAAATGTATTCAAGTCAAACACATGCAGACACACATATATGTGCACTCACACACAAACACACACAGAGAGGCATATCTTAAAGACAAATACTCTCACTACTTCTTGATTAATCAATAAGTTTTTAAAATCAGAAATATATTACCCTGAATTAAGCAGAAAAATGCCTATTATTTACAGTGTATCTAATTGAGTTATCTACCTAAGCAGAGGAAATTAGCAGGTCTTTCTCATTACATGTAAATGAAACTTACTTTAGTATAAACCTGCCAAGTATCTTTATTAATATTTATGGGTAAAAATAACTTTTAATACACAATTTCAAAATTAAATTTAAAAGCAGATGAAGAACTTCACTGATATCTCTACTCATGGATAAGATTTACATATCTAATTATTTGATTGTACTAACACTTTAGCAAATAGTTTTCTGTTCTCTGTATTTGTTTCAGTATCATCCCAGAAACTGTACCAGTTACCGAAATGTGCTGGTTATCAATGAACTTACAAGAATTAATCATCTAAACTCTATGTCATCTGAATCAATTTCAAAAGTATTTGTTTTCTTCTCACCTTACTAGTTCAATCTATTTTGCTGTATTAGTTTATACAACTTACTTGGTGTAAAGAACCAAGACAAGGCTATGGAGACAAGGCTGTTGCCATAGTTAATTATTCTAAATATCTATGAGATAAATAGGCAGCAATGAAGAAAATTATATGAAGATTAATGAATAGTTTATCCTGTAGAAGACAAAAGTGAAAAATCAATATTCTTTTCATAAAGCAAACTTACTAGAAATAGGCTGAGGATGAATCAGCAGTTAAGGATATGTATTGCTCTTGTAGAAGACCCAAGTTTAGTCCCCAGTACCTACATCACGTAGCTAACTGCTTCTCTAACTCCAACTCCAAGGAACCCTGGATTTGACATTATCTTCTAGCTTTCATGAGTACCTACATACTGGAGCACATAAATAAACACATAAACAAAATTAAATAAATTTTAAAAACTATTATAAAAGTTATGGGAACATTAAATTCACATTATCTCATAAAGAACTGTATAAAGAAATTTGTATGATGTCTTTAAACATCTGTATGGTGTATTTAAATACATGGATAGGAAAAATACGGTATGAAAAAATTATGTAATTTGAATGAACTATAATATGACTTTATAATTATTGGTTTTTATATCTGTGTAAAGTTCAGTAAAAAGTTTCAACATAAAAGCAGTTTTGCAGCCATAGTTTCCCCTTTCATTCCTCCCAGCTTCTCTTCACCTCCTTTCTCCTCCAGATCCACGCCTTTGCTGTTTCCTTATCAGAAAGAAAGGAGCAGTTCACCAAGAGGTAACAGTTAAAGAAGAAGAAAAAAAAAAAAAAAAAAAAAAAAAAAAAAAAAAAAAAAAAAAAAAAAAAAAAAAAAAAAAAAAAAAAAAAAAAAAAAAAAAAAAAAAAAAAAAAAAAAAAAAAAAAAAAAAAAAAAAAACAAGAGACAATAAGACAAGGCAATCCAATAGGAGGAAATGAGTCCCAAGAGCAAGCCAAAATGTCAGAGATAGATGTTTTCCCACTGTTACGAGTCTCACAGAAACCCTAAACGAGCATCCATAACATATGGAGAGAGGACCTGGTACAGACAGGCATGTTTAATGTTACATAATTTTCCATAATTTATGTTGTAGACATGTTGTGAGCTTGTTTTTTATTTTTATAATGAAGAGTTTCTTAATTTTGTCTCGTATCTGCTTGGTTTTTACCACATAGACAATGGGGTTCATCACAGGAGGAATTAGAAAGTGCATGTTAGCCAAAGTCACATAGACATGTGAGGGAAGCCTTGGGCCAAAGCGGTGCAGCATGGATAGACAGATCATGGGTGTGAAGAAGAGGAACACAGCACATAGGTGAGCGATGCAGGTGTTGAGAGCCTTGAGGCGGCCGCTGTGGGAAGCCATCCTCAGTACTGTTTTCAGAATCAATATGTATGAGAGGAAGATGAGAAGAAAGTCAAGCCCCATGGTAGAGAGCACCACAAACAGTCCAAAGATACTGTTGACCCTAGTATTGGAGCAGGAGAGCTTTATGATGTCAGGATGCAAACAGTAGGAATGAGAAAGTACATTGGAATAACAAAAGTGCAGCCTCCTCAAGAGAATGGGGAGAGGCAGCTGCACAGTTAATGTTCTTACAACAATAGCCAATCCTATTCTAGCAATCACAGTGTTTGTGAGAATGGAGTGATAGTGAAGTGGGTGGGAAATGGCCACATATCGGTCAAAGGCCATTGCCAGAATGATGGCTGATTCAAGGTCTTGGAATGTGTGAATAAAAAACATTTGGGTGAAGCAAGCAGAGGTGGTCATCTCTCTAGCAGCAAGCAGGAAGATCCTCAACATGGTGGGGAAGGTAAAGAGAGAGAGACCTAGATCAGAGGCAGATAACATCGCCAAGAAAAGAGACATAGGAACATGTAGAGTAGGCTCCCTCCAGATAACAATTATGATGGTCATGTTGCCCAAAATGGTAAAGAGGAACAGTACACAGAATGGTATGGAGATCCAGATGTACAGAGCCTCCAGCCCTGGGATGCCTGTCACCAGGAAGGTGGAGAAGACAGAGTTGGTGCTATTAACAGGAAGCATGATTCCAAAGTTGAATACCTCTCCTAGATGTCTTGTTTCAGAACAGATTATAAAACCTGTCTATAATTTTTGTCCATTGAATATACATTCCCTTGAACTCATCCTCACAATGCTGTGAATTTCTTTTATTGTTTGGTGTAATAAATGAGTTTATGACATTTTCTATTGTATAAGTTGAAACTAACAAAGAGTAACTCTTCTATTAAACAACTTCTCCAGGTGTGATATATTACTGAAGGAAAAAAATAATTTTAGTTAAGTCATAACACTTATATACCAACATTTTAAAATAAAAAACCATGGAACTAATTATTCATTAAATTCTTACTCAGTAATCAAAATGTTTACTATAATTACAGCAGTGAATTATTCTGTAGGATTTCTACAGTCTTGGTTATAATTAATAAATAATACATCAGCTAATTGCTTGTTCATATAAATATAGAAGTTTTATGATACTGAAATTAAAATCAGTTTTTTTTTTGTGTGTGTGTGTGTATAATAGACAAAACTTTACCAGCTAAACTGTGAACACAACCATCAAATCTGAGAGTTGCCACTGTTTTTTATTTTCTTTTATGAGATTTCTGCTGATATAGGTAAAAAACTAAAAGAACTTACACGAATTTTTTTCATATTTAATACAGTAATCCTACTTTTTTATCATGAGCGTCGCTCTCGTTAAGATGACTTCTTACTTTTAGACGAGCTTCTTTTTTTACTTGTGTTTTACAGTGCATTTGCAAAACAGTTTATGCCAGATTTGAATTTCCTTTACTGCCATCTCCCCATTACTAATTTTAGGAAGCACTGTGACAAGTGGCATATCATTCTTTAATATAATCATGGTTTCTAAAGTCAGCATAAAAAGCAAAACAAAAATATTTGCATATAATTTAAAATGTATCTATTATTGCAAATTCTATGTACTCATTCACATACATGTAGACTAATTTCACAGTGAAAACTTTTAATTTTGTAATTAATAATGCACACAGATAATTTTCACAGGGACTATTGAATGTGATTAATAAGTTCATTTTTGTCATCATGTCAAAGTACATGTTACTATTTCATAAATGAAGTTCAGTGTTAATTATTTATTCTTTATTTAGACCAATACTGCTTATATGTTTTGGCCATGTGCGTAATTCTGAAATATATTTCATGCTGATGAAAAAAATTAAGTATAGCACAATTAACTAGTTTCATTAAAATGATAAGCAACTATCAATAGAAAGTAAATCACAAAGTATTTATGAAATGATTATACTGTCATTATGTTCATTAATTTCAACACATTTAATTTAGAACAAAAACTATGAACACATTTAAATCTTCTGAAGTTTTCAAAATATACTTGTTTTTTCTTTCCATCTTACATTACTTTCCATGAGTTTCTGAAGTTAAACTCACATGTATCCGGTATTTGCATAAATAAGCAATGATACTATTAACAAACTCTAGATTTCAGATTGTTCTCCTGTGTACTTGTCAACATTTTCCCTATTGTTATTTTTGGAGGAGATTATACTGGGAAGTCTTCACTTCCTGCATGATCAAATATACTTCCATTTTAGTCCCATTGTCTTTCCTATGAATCATTTAATATCTCTTTTGAGTCCAGGTTCTGATAGAGAAAGAGCATTAAGAAAAACCACAAAAACAGGACTCAAATCCTGTTTTGGTATTGGTCTAAATAAAGAATAAATAATTAACACTGAACTTCATTTATGAAGTCTAAAAACCACAGAAACAGGACTCAAATCCTGAATTCTGTTTTTCTGATATTAGCTATAAAATATTTCAGGATCCTGCTGACTCATTTCTACATTCATTTACACACTTCACAGATCAAAATATCCAACTGCATTAATTTAGATAAGACTCATAAATGATTGCAGTGATTAAATTATATTTTACATGCTCTCTGGAGAACATTAACCTCGAAAACTAACTGCTGGGCACTGCTGCTTTAATGGAGAATGCTGCTGTATCAGGGAAGACAGGCTAGAAATAGTATCATAAATTTGGTAAGAATACACCCTGAAAAGTCTCATTACTTGCAAGTGGCCCTTCTAATAGTGTCTCCTGAGTCTAAATTCTAACTGGTGTTTCATTTTGCTTAGATTTACTTTGAGAAAACTTTCTGAATCTGTGCTTTCAAGTAGAAAGGAATTCTTACACTCAGTAAGGTGTTGAGGTCTGTGATCAGCATCACCATGAGTGTGGACAGTCCTCTATTTCTCATCAGCAAGAACTGCCTAAATCTAATTGATAATATAGTACCATTGCCCAAATATCTCAGTCATTTGTTACAATCAAATGAGGGATGGTTTCCTAAAGAGCCCATCTCCAGGCCCTTGTTATTTCTCCTACTTGTTTGCAAAGCTCTGTACTCACCAATTTATCCACAGACTCTTTGAGCTAAATTTCATTTTCAGACCACACTCAGTTTCTTTCTCATTGAGCATCTTAAGGAGGCATCCTCCTCAGAGTTCTGTAAGGACAGCTTTCCCTTCTGTGTTGAAGACCACGAGTACTTGTGACCTAAATTCAGAAGCCTTATTATGCATGCAGCTCTCCCCTGAGAATTAAAATCTCCCTAGACTCCCCTTTTCTTAATGTGAGAGTCAACATTAGCCTTCTTACTCCCAAGAGGCTCTACTACAAGATTTACCCAGGTGCTATGTATGGTATTATTTCATCAGATGAAGTGATTGTAGATATCAAGGTTGTATTAATTCAATTCTGTTAAGAAGTCAGTTTACCAGTGAATTGTATATTACAGTACAACACAAATTTCTATAATATGTAAAATATCTGGAATGTTTATTTAATTGGAAGTTTCCCATCAAGTCTATTGTACTTTAATTCATTTGAATGGTTTCTAACAAAATTCTGTTTGGTACTCCTAGAAATTATATCAGGATTCAGAAGCAATTGACTTACTTTGTCTCTGTCACCCTTTATTTAACCCATATAGATTTTACAAACATCAATGCCAGTGGATCATTTTATATAGCACTTTAAGTGTCACTATGGATAGTTTGTGTCATTTCCTACAACTTCATGTGAATCTAGACTGAAGACAATACAAGTTTTTCAACAATTAATGAAAACAATGTATTCCTTTGAAGTGAAAAATCTCTCTAAAGTGATTCCCTTCAGTTGTATATTCTGTAACCTGACTCATTTCTGTGCAGTTCTTACCTTTCACTCTTGTGTAGCTGGAATTCTACTTTTGACTTCTATGAGGTCAACATTTTATAGATTTCAAGTATAGCATATGTGGTTTTGTTCTTATTATTGTCAAATGACACATAAAAATAAAAAATTGTAACTATTAATGTCATATACAGTGGTATTTTAAAATGTATGTAAATCATTCCATTTAATTATGTATGTTATTGGGAAAATGTAACACAGTTCTCAAGCATTCATTCTTTATCTATGATTAAAAAAAAAAACCCTCAAAGTTTCAGATTCTAACCATAAATTGAAAAAGGTAAAGGGAAGGAAGAAAGGATCAATAATAATGTTTAAAAATGTTTTAAATATATATATAGTACATTATCATTGTAGTTAGTCTACTATTTATAGCAGAACATTTTCACTAAACACAGTAGTACTCTGTAGTATGAAGCTTTTGGCCTGGACTAGCCTCTAGATCCAGACCAGCTGTTCCAAATAGACTGCCCACAGCTGCTTGGCCCAAAATAATCACCCAAAGTCTTATATTAATTACATGTTTCTTGGCCTATGGTCCAGTTTTGCTAGTTAGCTCTTACAACTTAACTCATTTCTATTAATCTATCTTGTCACATGGCCTGTGGATTATCTGAATTCCTTTACATCTTCTTCCTTGGTAGCAGTTCACAGCATCTCTGTCTGACACTGTCCTCCTTCCCCTTTATCTATGTTCTGATTTCATGCCTACTTCTAAGATACCTTGCCATCGGCCAAAACAGTTTCTTTATTATCTAATGTTAGTTCACAATGCATAGAAAGGTACAGCACTTCCCCTTTACTGTCTAATCAAAAAGGAAGATTTCAGTTTTAACATAGCAAAATTATATAAAACAAGCAGCTATGAAGCAAGAATTACAGTTACAGTATGTAGTCTATTTGTATTTAGCAAAATTAAAGAAAATATTCTATTATGTAACTTATACTTGTGATTCCAAAGTTTCACATCTAATTTACCTCATTATAACTAAAGAAATCTATAATTATAACTAATCTTCAACTACATCAAAGATCACAAAAGGATATAATATTACTTGAGTAAACAGGAAGTACTAAAATCTGGAAAAGACCAAGACAGATATTATGAGCTGCTGCCAAGGAGGAAGATATAAAGGAATTAAGGCAATCCACAGGCCACATGGCAAGATAGATTAATAGAAATGGATTATGTTGTAGAAGCTAGCTAGTAATATGCCTAAGCCATAGGCCAACCAGCATGTAACCAAGATAAGACTTTGTAGGCTTACTTGGGGTGAAGAAGAGACAACTGGGCTGAGTGCCAGTCCATTCCTTGAAGGTAGGCTAGGCTAGAAACTTCTTACTACAATTCTCCTTCAATCAGATGTTCTGATAAGAAGAACTTCTAAGTGTGAACACAATTGCAGATGACTTATTCAAATGTGTAGATTGATAACTTCCAAAAATTAAGTATGGATTATTGTTCTTACATTATTATGCTTAGATTCAGCAATAGGACACTGATATGCATATCAAACAATTGTGGGCAATTCTGTAAGTGTCTTTAAGTCATTTGGAATTTTTCTGTTGAGAATTTCCTTTTTAACTCTGCTCCCCATGGGTTCTTTGGATTTTTGATCTCTGTTTTCTTGAGTTTTCCCTATATTTTAAAGGTCAGTCCTCTGTCCCATGTAGAGTTGGAGAAGCTCTTACCCCATTATGTAGGTTGTTGTTTTGTTTTATTGTCCTATGTTTCAGGAGGTCTTGTTTTTAATTGTTGCACTCAGTGTCTGTGCTACTGGTATTGTAGTTAGAAAGTAGTCTCCTTTCCAAATGAGTACAAGAGTATTTCCCACTTTTTTCTATCAAGTTTAATGTAACTGTGTTTATGTTGAGGTCTTTGATGCACTTGGACTTGAGTCTTGTGCAGGGTAATAAATATGAATCTATTTGCATTCTTCTACATACCACCATCCAGTTATGCAAGCACCATTTGTTGTAGATACTTTTTTTCATTGTACATTTTTAGGCTCTTTGTCAAAAATTAGGGGATTATAAGTGTGTAGATTGATGTCAGGAATTTTGATTTGGTTCCATTGAACCACAAGTCTATTTCTGTGACAATACCAAGCTGTTTTTATTACTGTGGCTCTATAGTATAACTTGAAGTCAGGGATGGTGATGCTACCTGAGATTCTTTTGTTGAGCAAAATTGTTTCAAGTTCCACTATGCCTCCTGAAGCTCAATTATTGAAAAGGGTTGCTTTGGTAATATCCTTAGCCATTACAGAAATGCAAATTAAAACAACTCAGAGATACCATCTTATACCTTTCAAAATGGGTAAAATCAAAAACATAGGATGACAACCTATGCTGGAGGGGATGTGGGGCAAATGGAACACTGTTCCATTGCTGGTGAGATTGTAAACTTGTACAGTCAGTTTGGAAATCAGTATGGTGGTTTCCCAAAAACCTGGAAATCAATCTACCCAGTGATCCAGCCATTCCATTATTGGGCATATACTCAAGAGATGCACATTCCTACCCCAAGAGCATTAGCTCAACTATGTTCATATCAGCATTATTTATAATGGCCAGAACCTGGAAACAACCTAGATGTCCCTCAACTGAAGAAAGGATTAAAAACTTGTGGTACATTTATATAATGGAATACTACTCAGCAGGAAAAAAAATAAAATACTGAAATATTGCAGGCAAATGGATGAATCTGGACAGTATCCTGAGGGAAACAACATAGACCCAGAAAGATAGACATAGTATGTAGTCACTCAAAAGTAGATTTTAGACATAAAGCAATAGATAAGCAGGATACAATCCACCTTACCTTCCCAATATCTAAGTAACAGGAGAAAGTTAAGAGAGACATTCATAGAGCCCCCTGGGAATGTGAAATAGAGAAGCTTTCCTGAGAAAATTGGTATCATAGTTGGGGAGGGAGCAAGAGAAGGTGAGAAGAGAACATGAAAGAATGGGATGATAGAGAAGGGGTGGGGGTGAAACAACTGAGAAGGAGAGCAAAGAAGTGGATAACCTGATAGAAGGAGCCATTGGGAGATTAGAAAGAAACTTGATGCTAGGGAACACGCAAGAACCCACAAAATGAGTCCAGCTAGGACTCCATGCAATAGTGGAAAGGGTGCCTCAACTTGCCTTTCCCTAGAATCATATGAATAACTACCCTAATTGTCATTGTAGAACCCTCACCCAGCAGCTGATGGGGGCAGATGCAGAGATTCCTAGCTAAACAGCAGGCAGAACTAGTGATCCTGCTGAACAGAAAGAGGAGAGATTCCATGAGTGGAGGGATCAGGATCATGATGATTAGACCCATGGAGGAGGCTATTCTGTTCTGTTGGGAACTCACATACTCTGAAATGACAGCAGAGTCATTCATAGAACAGATCTGGACCCTCTGTATGCAGCGGACAGTTGGAAGGCATGAGCAGTTCCTGGAGCCTCTTGCACTCAGACCAGAGTCTATCCGAGGTCCATAAACTGGCTTCTGTGAACCTATGCATATCGAGGAAACACCTTTCTCAGCCTTGATACTTGGGGGAGGAACTTGGTCCTACCTTAACTGGATATGTTAGACCCAAATGACTCACCTTGCAACTACTTGACCTCTCTGAGAAGTAACCAAGTGTGTGGCAGGTGAGGGGGAAAGGGAGAGGCTGGGAGAGGACTGGAAGAAGGGGCTGGAGAAGGAGCAAACTTCATCTCAAATTTTCAAGATCTTTTATCAATTGGACCAAACAACATAACATCTAAATCTAGTTGTACACGTTCTTTCTATTCCTGGCATCAACATTGATAATCTACAAATTTCTCTGTATTGATTATATCTAAGCTGTGGAGGCAAACTTTCCATTGATTTTTCATTTGCTCAGAGGGGTTTCCTTACAGATAAAGACATAAACAAATATTGATGTCACCAACTGTTTTCTAAGCACTTGAAAATAAAGAAAGCAGTTACTATGCTCTTCTAGAGTAATAACATGTTTTGTTTTTTACTTATATTTTTTAGGAAAAATTTCCCTATAAACATGTTAAACGATTTAGTTAAGTTATTATGAAAAAGTTTTACTTAGTAAGACTACATATCATTAAGTTTTTTTCTTTTATGGCATTGTCTCCTCTAAGTATGAGTCATAATGTCTTTATTCTTTTCCACTTAGATCTCACTTTATAACAAACAGCTTCAGCAAGCCTCTGTGCCCAGATTCCAAACAATAATTATGCTAATTTGCTTCACCAATGCAGTGCTTTTAAAACTTGTTCAGTTAGTGTTTTATCTTTAAGGCTAGTTGTCATTTTTCAATATTTTATATTCCCTGTTTTGACTTACAAGACTCATCTGTCCTAAGTTTCTTGATTAGATAACTCATTAACTCATTGGTAGGTAGATCCACACAGATGCATGCTTTAATTTGTTTTCATTAAGCTCCTAAACGTGAACTTTTATGAGCTATTCTTAATTAATAACACATTTTAAAAAAATAATCTTTTCATGTTTAATTGAGCTAGAACATTTTCTCCCAGTGATTTTTGAACTTGTAGAAATGTTTATATCTTTATGTCATTTACTTTATATCTTTACTGATTAAAATTAGTAAACCTTTAAGTAGAATTTCATAAGGAAGAGGACAGATAACAGGTTAAAAAGTCTACTATGAAATCATATATTAACTTCTGTCATTATTAGGTGAATCAAGTATGTCCATTCAGCCATTGACACTGAAAAATTATGTCACTTAAAAGCCCACACTAGTCACAAAATGCTTGCAAAAAACCATTCATAATATTTCTAAGGAAATTTATAGTTTTATGTTGAGTGACATTCAAAGCCAACTTATGCCATGTGTAAGCCGTGAGGCACAGATTGGAAAGACTGCAAGGGAGTTTTCTTTGAGTTTGCTATCAATTTTATGGGGATTTTTATCAGCCTTGTCTTTTTTCCCAGGAGAGTCTAGTCAGCAAGTAAGTTCTTTTACATGTATTTTTATTCAAGAAATTAAATATTTACTGAATATGACATTAAGATAGCCAGTGATTTTGTTAAAGAGACAATAGCTCATCTATACCAGCAATTAATTTTCCCAGATATTGTCAAACTTTTTTTGTTTCAATTCATCTATAAACCCATTTCATGACAGATTTTGTATTCTGCTGCTTAGCAACACAGTTACTGTAGTTTATGAAGTTACTGTCCAAGTTAAATAGTTATATGAAACATATTTAAAGTTAAATCAATGAAACATTCCACAATTGAATACATTTTATTTCTTAGTGTATAAAGAAGGATAAATACGACATTGTGACTTGTATAAGGAAGCTCCAAGATGTTTTTCATTCTGTTGTTATAACAGATCACTCTGCAGTTTACATTAATCAATAGAATTATATAGATTAATTAGAGGAGATTATAAAATTATTATCTAGCATTTGTGTATCTTTGTAGATAACAATTTTATGGAAACCTCAGTTGAAAAGGCAGTCATACCCTTTCATTTTTATTAACTTACTTTGCTGATAATTTCATTTGTGTGTACACAGTTCATTTTGATACTGTCCCCCTTCATCCCCATGAATCTTCCTTCTATCTCTATCACCCTGAAACCCATTCTACCCCACACTCACCTACTTCAGAAAAAGGCAAGGGAGAATATTTTCACATTTATACAAAACTCAAAATAAGTTTTTAAGCCAATATGATTTCAGGTTTATTTTTAATATTTTGTGAATTTCACAAACTAGAAGATAACAGATAAACTATCTAAGGCTTCTCATTAAGTGAAATTTTAAAAATCAAATAGAAAATAAAAATTGTAGAACAACTAAGTGATTTAAGGTGGTATATTTAATAACAAATATATTAAATTCAAGACACTATTCTGTTACTTACAGAAAGGACAAACAGCTATGTGGGTCTTAAAATCACCTGAAGCAGACATGTACTTTTGACACTGAACAGCATAGATTCACATATTTTTAGTAAGATTTCACATAACCAAGTCTCTTATCTAATTAAAAACTCATTGCTTCCTAGATACTTGACCAAATTTATGCTTATGTAGCACCTTTACACATTTTCACTTTGACTTGTCTTTCAAGGAAGAATTGACCATATCTTCACTTTCTAATAAATGATACCTATTCATCTTTCCAGTACACCAGGACACTAAAATGGGCTCTATAAGAAAATCAGGCTCCTTCTCAAATCCCCTGGGAAAATAATAAATTTAAGGGTTTTTTTTCTAACATAGTTAGGAATTCCCTGAACGTTGAAAATCTCAGCAGAACTTGTCAGGTACCTAGGAGACCCTTTTGCTAGTCTATAAATCAATACTGAACCCTTGAGGTAAGAGTCTTCCTCCCCATGTTGAGTGAGGAGCTTCCTGTCTTAAGGAAGAGAATCCTACAGCAAATTCACAGAAACAAGAGGAGGCTGGTGAGTATTCTGCGAAGAAGAATTAACAGCTACCAAACTCTGAAGAAACCCATTCAATGTGGTATAAAATAACCTCTTCTTATTCAATTCAGTTTCTCAAATATCATCAATGACGTTTTTTCCATGATAAAAATAATCAAAACAAAAGGGATTGGTGGTTTCGAGTTATGAAGTATTTGGTTTGCTTGAATAAATAACAATTAAAAATTATATTATCAATTAGTTGTATTTTCTATGTACTATTTATTGTATTTGCCAATAAGTTATTTAAGAGTCAATACTATGAGTACATAATGTGTTCAAAAAGCTGAATGGACTGTGTGAGATTTTTTTGTTTGTTTGATAACTCTTCTGGCAGTTAGTTGATCATAAATATGCTCTTCAATCATTCATAAGAATTACTTAAACCAATAATCCATTTCAGTGGTGCTTTAAAGAACACAGCAAGCTTAGAGAGATGTCTGTTCAAGCAGTTGCTAACCCTAAGGAAGCCCTTTCTTTGGTATAAATCTTCACTCTTGCTTTCTAATGGTTTCTGTTCTTTTCTTCACTAATTCCAAGATTTTCAAATATTCAAATTGTAACCAGGACTATTCCAAGCCAGATTAAAATTACCAGTTAAAAAGGAAAACTCAGGAGTTATCTGGGTGGGGAACTCTTTCCAGACATGATAGTCATATTGCTGCTATTTGTACGTTTTCATGAGGTGAGTAATTTGTCTCTATTAGGTGAATTCTCACTCAAAAGAAGTGTGAAAACCTGTGTAATACTATGCTTAGATTTTGACTAGGAAAATTCATATAGCTCTATAAATAATATATTAATCCATATCTATATATACTTGTCACTTATGTTTATTTACACAAACTATCAATAATGATGATTTAGTCAATGTGTCTTTTTATCTATAAACTTATAGAATTAATCCACATGAGCAATATTAAAATATAATTTAATCATTACAAATTTAACTAGCAGAAATAGAATTTGTTGAAATTACCTTACTAAGTTTAATCATTTGAATTAAGTCAAATTTATATACACTTTTAAAAATATCATTGATTGCAGTCTCTCATATATTTCAGAAAATGTGTCAAAAAACTCCAAAAACTTGTTAAAGCAAATGTCTGATATGAGTAAATAGGCAGAGAAACATAATCAGAATTCTAAACCTTATAAGTGCAGCTATAGAGCCAAAAGCTGTTCATTCTGTTTCAGGTGGTTAGGTGATGTTCTTTGGAAGAGATAAAATTGTAGTTATTTAAAAATTAATAAAATTTAAACAGAATTTCACTCAATGGGTGTAAAAGACACAGGGAAGTATATAGGTCCCATCTTGGCAGAGTAGGAGTATGCATACAAAGATTTAGAACCCTAAATAAAGAAAACATTGAAAAATAATATTTAAACAGAGATGTTGGTAAAGTCATAGAGCTCTGTAAGTTTTGTCACTATGGTGAGGGGCAATCTACAAAGGTCTGATAGTTGAGAGTGTAAGACATGGAAACTCGAGGTTTGTCCTTGCATAAAAAAGTTTTTGGTACTAAAATTCTAATAATCTCACAAACATGACAGGCATTTCCTTTAAGAGTCAGTTAATGGACAGGATTTTGGAAGAAAACACACATTTCCTTAAAGGTTTGACAGTATGAGATATGTAAATAGCCAGCCACATTCCTTACAATCAGTCCTTTACAATCTCTCTAATCAGCTGTCAGTGAATTTGATGCTTTATTTCTTCATGTATGTTTGATCAGACATCATTCATATTTTGTTTTCCTATTCATTATATGTCATAGTAAGAAATTCCTGCTGTTGTGTCTTTCAGTAATTTCTTTCTTCTAAAATTTAAATTATATGGATCTCGTAGCTTATGTATTCATTTATCAATACATGTCTAATCATTCTTTTCTCAGTTTTTTGTTGGCTCTCATGGATAGTACATAGGAATAATTCTATTTAAGTCTTCTATGATCATGTATTTTCAATTCTATTAAACAAATTCAAAGTAGCACAATCACTGGATAAATACTCAGATCATCAATAAGTCTGTATTTTACTTTAAAAGAAACTGTCAAATAATTTTCCATTAAAATTGTACAAATTTACATCTCATCAGCACTTTCTAAGATTTCCAATTGTTCCACAATCTCTGCCTAAAGTTTGATAACCAAGGTTGAAATCTCTATGCCTCAATTTTGCTATTCCGTATATAAAATTATCATATTATTAGTTAATTCTGAAGTTCTCCTACTTGATTTCTCTTTTATAGATCTGTGAGTGTCCTAGATTCCAGTCCTGTCAACATCTCACAATGTCAGGTTTGAATATTACTTCAAATTGGCCCACTTTTTCCTTCATTGGTATCCCTGGCCTAGAAGCTGCGCATATGTGGATCTCCATCCCTTTCTGTCTCCTGTACCTGGTAGCACTTGGGGGCAATATTCTTCTCCTTTTTCTTGTTAGAGCAGAGCAAAACCTTCATGAACCCCAGTTTTATTTTCTGGCTATGCTAGCTCTCACGGATCTAGGTCTTTCAATGTCGACAATGCCTAGTGTCTTAGCCATCTTCTGGTTTGATATACATGATGTTGGTCTGGATGCCTGTCTGACTCAAATGTTCTTTATTCACACTCTCTCCTCCGTAGAATCAGGTGTTCTGGTGGCCATGGCTTTTGACCGCTTGGTTGCTATCTGTGCTCCACTAAACTATACAAGGATCCTGAGCCACCACACTGTTGTCTGCCTCAGTGGTGCTGCCCTCATACGAGGAGCAACACTATTGGCCCCTCTGCCTTTTTTCCTCAGGACATTTCCTTTCTGTGGAGCTAACATCCTCTCGCATTCTTATTGTTACTACCCAGATATGCTGAACTTGGCTTGTGGGGATGTTACACTCAGCAGTGTCTATGGATTGGTCTGTGTGTTGTGTACATTTGCAGTGGATGCCATTTTCATTGTAGTTTCATACATGAAGATCTTGGGCACTGTGATGAAATTGGGGATCCAAGATCGAAACTGGAAATCCTTGCAAACCTGTGCCTGTCATCTCTGCACAGTGCTCGTGTTTTATTTGCCACTCATCAGCCTGGCAGTACTGCATCGTTACACCCAGGAAACTTCTCCACTTCTCTACACCACCATGAGCAATGCCTACCTCCTCATGACCCCACTGCTAAACCCTCTGGTTTATAGTCTCAAATCTAAGCAGATCCAAGCTGCCTTGCGTAAGCGATTTGGGGTGCAACGTGTTGTTGCTGGGGAATGAGATTTTTCTATATATGCAAAACTATTAAATATCTAAAGAAAAATTAAATTATTACTCAGGCTCTATGATGTGCCAAATAGTATTTTTAGGCACCATAAATTATGACACTAAAAAGTACTCATTCCCCAAATAAAGTGGAGAAGATGGGCAGAAAGTTTTAAAAAAAAGAGAATGAATATAATTTGGTTTGTTGACAAATGGTGATTTTTTGGTAATAATGAGGATAAATCAGTAGAAATCTGAGTTCAAAGTTACTGGTTTATGGACTGATGAAAATAACACTCGATTACTGAGAAGTTGATAGATTAAAAACTGTGTGGTATATAATCTATGAAAGTCTGGTTAGAAAGAGAAAGCAAGATATTAAATAATACTTGATTTTAATGTTCTTGACATTAAAAAATAAAAAACATAATAAATGTATGACTACATATTACATATTAATTAATATTCTCACAGTTCTAGTGGTCAATAAACAAAATAAATGCACTGTCTAAAAAAATATCAAAAAGTCTAAAAATGATTAATCTCATTAACTGAGAATTGGTATTTTACTCACACCTTTTTCTGTTTCTAATTGCATATTGAAGTTAGACATTGGCATTTTTTGACTTCCAAAACAGAGATGTATCTCTTCTCTCTTTATAGAAGTATTAAATGAATTAGAAATTCAAGTTAGAGGTGAGTGTAAAGGTCAAGGTTAGAGGCACAGGAGGAAGAGAATATCAATAGTCTCTAATGATAAATAAGGATTTAGCAGAACAAAAAAGATCTGAACCTGCATTTTAAAAGTTTTAGGGCTGACCATGTGTATTGGGCTACCCTGAAAATATACATAAAGGTAACATTACAGACTGAGCAGGATGCATTTAGGAATGTGTGTGTGTGTGTGTGTGTGTGTGTGTGTGTGTGTGTGTGTTTGTGTGTATATACATATGCATATATGCATGTAACAATAATTGATGAAGAAAAAAGGCCATGAATTTGAAAAAGAGCAAGGAGGGTGATGTGGGAAAGTGGAGGGAGAAAAGAAAAGAGAAAATTATTAATTTATTATAAACTGAAAAATAAAAATGATGAAATTGAAGAGAAAAATTTAAATAGGTCTTTAAATAATAGCTGAAGTCATTGACTATAAAATTTTAATATCTGTTTGACACATTTATTGTTTATCAGAAGAATAAGACATAATTGTTATGCAGCTTTAACTCTCATACTAAAGTTAGGAAAAAAAACCTGTAATGAAATAATTAGTGGGGCCTGAGCTTGGTTTGACTTGGTATATGAAGGGTGATGGAACAGTGAGTACTGATGTCAAGAGCTTCTTGAGAGACAGATGATTCCATGAAAAAATATGGAAGGATTAAATACTGTTCCTAATTCTAAAAGCTTTCATCTGATTCTGCTCTATTAGACATATACTGGCTAGACAAGGTATTTGGATGAGCATTGAGTGTGACCTTTTTTTTTTTTTTTTTCTTCTGAAAAGGAGATTAATTGAGAAGTATAAGAAGAATAAATAAAAAAATTCTATCTTGAACAACTACTATCTTAGGGTTCAATTTTGATGCTTTTTGACTGGATGTACCCATCTCTACACAATGCATTCTTCTCTATGTGGTCCATCCTTCTCTACATGGTCCATCCTCTACTTGATGCATCCCTCTCACCAGAAGCATCGTGGCTCTGACTTTCTCAAGCAAAAGCACAGAGATCTGTGATACCAATAGTCAACCAATGTTTGAAGACAAGAGACAATTTTTCTTTGTGGAATTTCTCACTTGTTTATAGAATGTGTGTGATAGCTCTACCATCAATATTCTATCAAATGCATTTCTAGTATAACATCACAAATATTTAAACTTGAATATAAATTTACTTTTTATGCTAGAATTATTCAGTGCCAGACAAGTTTTTTTTTTTTTTTTTTTTTTTGAATTGTGCCTTAGAAAAGATACAAAGCAACCACTTATATTCACTTTTCTTTATGATTGGGAAATTATTCTCAGACTAAATAATAAAAGTATGACAAATCCAAATGGAAGTAGATGTGGAACCTGATTTTAAAACAAGAAAAACTCTAGTAGTAATGGATCTTTAGCCCTCTTTATCTTTGGATTCACAATGTTATTGTAAATGTCTGACACATCGTTTTTTTTTAATTTACAAAATAAGTAATAAGGCAGCATAAGGGCATGGTCTGTTTAGGCAGAATGGGAAATTGATTTACTTTTACTTTACAATAGGACAGCTTTATACTTATGTCATTCACTATGAGAACATTATTTTTGTGATTCATCTGACCTAAGGATTGACACGAGGTTAATTATTGGAATGGTTGTGCTTAGAATGTAAGAGACAAAGCAAAGAAAAATATGAGGGTCAGGTAACAAACAAGGAATCATAATCACTACAGTAATAAATTAGATTTGTGAACAAATATCTACGTTATGTGATTAGCAATAAATGGAGTAACAGTATTTGACTCTGGCCTAGGGCAATTCAATTGTAGTGACATCATTATGATTACTGAATATGATGCCTGACTCTGATCTTCAATTACAGTGTTAAAGAGGAAAATGGTATTTGACATATGCAATTATAATATACATAAAGCTAACTCTATAACTGTAAATAAAAATATTTTATAAAAAAATGCAACTATGAAAATAAAGGATGTTTTTGCCTGGAAAATTGCTATCATAATCTTGTACCTTCAGTATTTCACCACATGAGAAGCATATAAGGAATTATTATTTTATCTTTATTAGTAAATTTCAACATGGGCTTTGTCTTACTATACTTTGACTTAGAAGTGAGATTTTACTGTGTATAACTGTTATAAAAACACTGAATAAAAGCCTGAAGAGTTGACCATGTCCTAACATTGCTTGCTGCTCTCCTGGTGGACCCTCATTCAGTTCCCAGAAGCAACATTCAGTAGCTCACTTGTTGCTAAATCTTGAGAGGAATAGACCATATTTCTGGCTTCCCCAGGCATGCACACACAAGTGGCATTCAATCACAGAGAATGTGTATGCATGTGCATACACACACACACACACAGGCACACATGCATAAGCACACACAAATGAATAAAAATCAAATTAATCTTAAAATAAAATTTAGGTTTATAAATACTACATTTATTTATCTAGAACTTTGATATTCCCAAACAGGCACAATTTTTCCTATTTCTGCCTTAATAGAGCTGTAGAATATATAATAAATAATACTTATTTTCATTTTTCAAGTTCCTTGGACTTGAATAAATTTACTGGACTTAATTTATTGGTTTCAGAAAAAGACTATTCTGGTACAAGATGTTTCCATTATTTTTATGCATTACCTGGTAGAAGATTTATTACCAGTCCTCGAATAAAAACCACTCTGTGCTGCTAATAGTAGAAACCTCTGAAAATATAGAGTAAGGCCAAAGCACTTATCATTTTACCAATTTTTATTTTTATAGTTTTACCTTGTGTTAAGTAGATCTAGAGAGCAGTGGCTACTGAAGAGTCATGTGCAAATAACCCTACAATTTGTGCAGATTTCTTACTGCTAAAATAGGGAGAAAAACACCTTACTGGGGCAGTTATTTCCTCACTTTGGAAAATTAGCTGTAGTAACACCCATCTGTACACCATAATGTGAGAACTGAGAGGCCAACTCTATAATGATGAGAAACTATAGCCTTTTGCTTATAGTTAAACCAAGTAAGAGTTCTCACATGGCTTTTAAATCTGCAGAACATTGAAAAGTAGCTGTATGTTTAAGTAATGAAACCATAAGATAAAACGTCATTCCATTCTGTCATATATCCATCTGAATTTTAATATATAGACACATCGATGTATACAGATATATGTGTTTCTATGTATATATTAGATTAACCAAAAATTTTCCTAAGAGTCATCATATTGGCTAGTTTATGTGAATTTGACACAAACTAGAGTCATCGAAGAGGAGAGATCTCAACTGAAAAAAAAAATGCTTCCTTATGATTGGGCTGTAGATAAATAGGGCATTTTCTTTATTATTGATTGATGTGGGAGGGTTCAGCCCATTGTGCATGTGCCATCCTTGGGCTGGTGGGCCTGAGGTCTATTAGACAGCAGACTGAGCAATTCCTGGAGAGCAAGCCAGTAAATTGCACTTCTTCATGGCCTCTGTATCAGTTCCTGCTTTCAGTAGATTCCTGCTCTGCTTGAGATCTTGCCAACACTGCTTTTAATGATGAACTGCTATATTGAAGTGTTAGTGAAATAAAGCCTGTCCTTAACAAGAAAGAAAGAAAGAAAGACAGAAAGAAAGAAAGAAAGAAAGAAAGAAAGAAAGAAAGGGAGGAAGGAAGGAAGAATGAAAGGAAGGAAGGAAGGAAGAATTTTAGGGGGACAAATTACCATATTTCCACTCTCATAATCTTCACAGAGGGGATGCCACTAGTAACTTCTAACTCAGGAAACACTCAGGCACAGCCTGGACCACAGATTTCCCCCAACAACATATTATATTACTTGGATGGCACCTTGAAATTACTCATTATGAACTGGACAGTGGTGGCACATGCTTTTAATCTCGAGAGGCAGAGATAGGCAAATATTTGTGAATTTGAGGCCAGCTTGAAAAAGAACTAGGCCTTCCAAGGGTAAGCAGTATGTAGAGCCGCCAGGGGTGGGCACCTGGGAGCCAATTCCCTGGAGAGGAGTGCTTAACCTAGTTTTGACATTGGGATGAGAAAATCTGACCAGCCTGGAGTTGATGCACCATGCTGAGCTGCCCCACCTTGGGATTTCTTTCCCTTTTGGGGAGGGGATGGGGGATGGGAGAAGAGAGGCTGAAGACAGAATGGGAGGGATTGGGAATAGGGAAGAATGGGTGAGCAGGCAGATACATGGAAGAAAAGACCTAAATAAATAAATAAATAAATAAATAAATAAATAAATAAATAAAAGAAATGCACATACATAGGCTGATCAAAAAAAAAAAAAAAAAAAAAAACCCAGATACATAGGCTGACCAAAAAAGTATTTAAGCACACTGTCCAGCAGTGAATGAAAGCCTTTACTCTTCTGTTTTCAACATTCCTGCTACCTTTCATCCTATCTTAAATGCAAACAATTTAAAAAGCATACTTCTCAAGTCTTCTTTCTACGCTTTGAAGCATTCTATTAAGTGCATTGATGACAGTGTGAGAAAAGGATCAATACTGGGAACATGTCTCCATTGCGAACTTGCTGGAGACAAGCAAACAGAATGCCAAGTTAGTAGTATTTTTGTTAATATGAATTTCCAAGGTATCATCTCAAGGCTTAGGGGAATCTATAGGTGTTTTGGTGAGTTAGACTTTGTTCCCCAAAGCAAAGATGCAAGGTTTTCCTCTGTAAATATATATTGTACTTGCTTATACTCAAAGGGCAGCAAGCATCCCTATTTATTCCCCCCACCACACACACACACACACTCTCTCCTTCCTTCCTTCTCTGTCTGGTATGATATTGCTCTGTTGTCCAGCCTGCCTCCTCCTCTGCAATTTCTGGTATAAGCTATCATTCCTAACTACCCCCGTGCATTTTTTAAGAAAAGAAAATAGAATTTAGCTGAGAGTTCTTGGCTTCTTTTTAAAAGATTTTTTTTTTATTGTGAATAAAGTCTCATATTTTTTTAATCCATGTATCCCCTTGTTCAAACTCCCTTCCCCCTCCTGCCCCACCCAGTCATTCTCTCTTCTCCCCAACTCCTTATCTCCTTCCCAGAGAGGGCAGGAGGTCCCAAGGTCCGAAGGTGGCTCAGTTCAACATCCACTCCAGGCAGATCCACTTTCCTCACCCCAATATCAAGACTGACTCAGGTGTTCCTCTGGAGGGAGTGGACTCTAAGATGCTGGTCCAAGGTGTTTCAGACCCAAAGCTGTTCAGTGGTTGTGGTTTGCAGCTTGGATATGCTTTGCTTTTTGCTTTTTTGTTTAAAGTCCACTAATGAGTGAGTACATTTCCTGCTTATCTTTCAGGGTTTGTGATACTTCTTGGCTTCTTTTTAACTTTGTTTTTTTGTTCTTACATCCCAATCGCCATTTCCCCTTCTTCCTCGAACTCCCAGTCCCTACTCTTCCAGCCGCCCCCCACCCCATCCACTCTATTTCTCTTTCCATCCTTCTCCTCTATTTCTCTTCAGAAAGGGTCATGCCTTCTATATAAGTCAGTTATACACAGCATATCAGGTTGTAGTAATAATATTAGGCTCCTCCTTTGCTATTAAAGTGGAATGAGAAATTCAGTAGGTGTAAAGGGTTCCAAAAGTAGGCAACAGAGTCAGAGACACACCAGCTCCCATTTTTAGGAATCGAGCAAAAAGAGCAACTTACACTACTATAACAAATATGCAGAGAACCTAGGTCAGTCGCCTGCAGGCTCCCTGGTTGTCCATTCAGTCTATGTGAGCTCCTATGAGGCAAGGTTAGTTGATTCTGTGGGTTTTCTTGTGATGTCCTTTCTCCCAGTAGTCCCTATAATCCTTCCACAGATTCTCCAAGCTTCATCTAATGTTGAGTTGTGGGTCTCTGATTCTATTTCTATCAGTCACTGGATGAAGCCAGTCTGATGACAATTGGGCTAGGCACCAATCCATGAGTATAATAGAGTCATTTCATTGACTTTCATAACAACATAGTACTAGATTTTGTCAAAAGATATAGCAGATAATTTGATATACTTATTGATATTTAAATTTATTGTGTTTTAGGAAATCTTATATTTTCACATTCAGAAAACTGATCTAAGTTAAAATGTTTCTTGTCAGAGAACACTGGAAAGAGAACCTTAGAGGATATTTAAGTTGAGGGAATACTTATTTTGTATATAATTTAGCAATCATATGCCAACATATATTAAAATGTTTTAAGAGCCCTGTGCTTAAATATTATATAAACATTTATCATCATCTTAATAACTCTTTAATAATTAAATGAATAATTTAAAGATGTCATTATATATTTGTAGTAGTAACCTCATTTTTAAGAAGTATTTGTTTCATTTTATGAGTGTTTTGCCTGCATTTACATACATATACTCTAAGAGTTTCTGGTTTCCAGAGTAGCCAGTAGAAGGCATCCATTCCCCTGAAACTGGAGATTCAAATGGATGTGAGGCACCACATGGGTGCTCAGAATCAAACTTGGATCCTCTACAAGTACAGCATGTGTTCTTAACCACTAAGAAATCTCCTCAGTACCAGTGCTTGTATTTATGTCACAAAAAATTGATTTAAACTTACTGAATCCATATTGACTCTTTTCAAGAAATTTTGGGAAATGGTGTATTCTAGAAAAATAACCAAACTTGAGAAACTTAATGGCTCAACATTCTTTTTAAAATTAATTTATTTATTTTGCATCCTAACCCCAGTTTATCCTTCCTCCTCTCCTCCCAGTCTGTTTCCTCTCCCTGCCTCACCCCCTCACACAAAGCCATCCACTTCTCCTCCATTTCTATTCAGGAAAGGACAGGCCTCCTGTAGACAGGAACAAAACACGACATATCAATTTCTGTAAGACTAAGCACCTCCCCATGAATTAAGGCTGGGCGTGTCCACCTAATATAAGGAATACCGTGCCAAACTTCTTAACTATTAGTAATAGGCTGGGAAACCCTTATGGGTATAGAGCTTACCAAGGATGCTTAAGGCACTGGATTAATCACCAGTAGCAATGCAAAACAAGACAAATGAACAGCTCTACAACTAATGTAGCTCACAATGTAAATGACTGGTGTTTTTTACATGTTGTCCATTGATAGAAAATTATGAAAGAAACAGCAGAAAAATGAATTTAATTCTGATGTTTGGTGCTTCAATCTATTGGAAACCATGAAACTGTCATGAGACCAATTTAATGAACAAAATGAAGCAAGTTCATTAAAATAAAATAATAATAATCAAAAATGCTCTCAGGTGTTGATTTTATTGAAAATGTTCCACTAGTATTTTCATTACTGAATATACTTTGTATAATTACAAGGAATTATTTTTTGTTTGTGATTATCTTCATTTTCTTAACTATCTTTATCAAAACTACAATTTCTTAAAATATTTGCAATATTTAATAAAATAAAATCTTCTAAAAGTTTTGTAATTTTAAAATTCATTATTAAGTCTTGGCTATTAACTCTTGTTAAATTAACATTTTTCTTCTTTTCTACATTGTGTTTTTATCAGCAAAATTTGTTGAAAAGATCAAAATTTGATCTGTGCATGTGGAGGTCAGAAAATAACATACAGAACTTGATGTTTTTCTTCCAGCATGTGGATCTCAGAAATGAAGCTCACTTTTGCAGGCTCTGAAGAAGTCTTTATCAACTAAGCTATCTTTCCTGCTTGCATTCCATTATCTTGATACTACTTTTCAGAAAAGAAGTTATATATCTCTGTTTGTATACAAATCAATTAATCTCCTTCAGTGATCTATGAAACTAGACTTAATGCTACCATCTTGCTGTTTCAACTGAAAAATCCACTATAAAAATTATATCATTGAGAATTTTTCTATTCTTATAGTTTTTCTCATGAACTACTGATACATTATAAAACTTAGCAATTAATTAATAGCCTGTTTTGATCCCACATTATTGATTCAAAGTTGATACTTATTTTTTATGATGACTCATCTATAGAGAAAAGATATATTTTAACATTGACTGCCCTCTTTACTACTATTTCTAATAAAATTAAAGATTTTAAAATTTTAAATATTTGCCTTCTCTTGATTCAATAATGTTAGAATATCATATACTTGTTTTGTTCGATGACCCTTTTGTTGATCATCCTTAACCAATTCTTGTCTAATATTATCATTTATTCTGACAATAAATGCCAGATATAAAATAATATAAAATTATAAAAATAAATGTATGTGCATATTTTATTAATGCATATTAATAAATATTGCATATTATAATAATATATAATAAATATAAGTAATAAATAATGCATATTAGTGCATATTTTATTAATCAATGAATAGGTAAGTAGAGAGAGAAAAAGAAACAGAGAAAGAAACAGGTTACCATATAATACCTTTGGGAACATCCACCAAAGCAATATATACTCCATTGACAATGCAGACAGAATTGCAGTGCCAGCCTCACTCAACTTCTCAAGCAATAGTCACTGAGGTAAACCTAAACACTGAAGTGCTTGGGACTCTACCCAGGATATGGATGGAGAATAGGCAATAAGAAAATGTAATATAACTCTAATGGTCAGAAGTTTTTTTTTTCTTTATACCAATGATCTCTTTTATATTAAGACATAGCATTGTTGTATTGGTCTTTGTCTATTTTGAGTAATATTTATAACAATATATTCGTGTGATTACAGCTATATGTTATGGCAAGTTTTTAAATTTATATGAATTATATTGCAAACAAAAGTGATTTATAGGTATATTTTAACACCATAGAAAAGTGCCTCTTAAAGGTCTGTCCACGGGATATGTGATTAGTTACTGAATTGATGACTAAATGGGTTTCAAAAGACAGGAGTCAATTTGAAAGTGCCCTGGAAGGAAGTTGCCTTTAAACGGCCAATCATTATAAAGTGTCTCCTACATAGTTTCTTTACTATCCCTAAGAAAGAGATGCCTGCTTCCCTCTTTCCATTCTGCATGTGTGTAGGTAAGTAGACAGGAGAGAACAAAGAAAGTGAAAACTATGCCAGTTGGTAGCCATCCTTAGTGAACACAATTTTAATTGCTACTTTCTCTTTTTGTTCTCACCAGTGTTGTGTATTCCTGTACAGACTGGGAACTCTTTGGTTCTATAAAACAAAAAGCTTATGTCATGGGTATTTCACAGTTGCTTTTATCTCTTATCTACTTCTGTTCTCCATTGTTGTAGAAAAGTGTAGAATTTGCTCTTTAAATGAATGAACACTTTCTTTTTGACATTTTAGTGTATTTTAATTAATTTTCATGTATTGAAAATGTGAAGGGAAAAATTGACATTTATCTATCCTTAAAGAAGAGATTAAAACAGAGATAAAAATTTTCATATAGACAATTTTCTTGATTTGAAATATTCTATAATGTTTTAAAATACATTTCGTATTCTTGCAATTGAAGTTACACTTTTTATTTCTTCATGTCAATATTTCTGAGTAGTAAAAATGTTACCTAGTTAAAACCATGCTTTAAAAATAATAAAATTATATAATTACTTTTAAAACTATAGTTTACTGGTTTATTCTTAAATTTTTTTCTTTCTCTTGCTTCTCAAATGTCTTTTAAAATCATAAATAGGTTTGTCCCTCCCTCATATAATACAGTTTCCCCTTCCTCCACTCTTCCCAGTTCCCAATCCCATTCTCCAACCTCCCTAATCCCTACATCTCCATACTCCTCTGCCATCTCTTCTTTACCCTATATCCACTCCCCCTCTGTCTCCCTTTAGAAGAGGAGCAGTTCCCTAAGACACATCCAAACAGCACAAAACAGAATACAATAAGACAAGGCAAAAGCCCTCACATTGAAGAGGACAAGCCAACTCAATAGGAAGAAAAGAGTCCCAGGAGCAAGAAAGAGTGCCGAAACACTCCCATTCCTACTGTTAGGAGTTCCACAAAAACACTAAACTAATAACTACAACATTTAGTTAGTTGTAGTTAGTTGGATTTAGTTTCAGAGAGTCTAAATTGAAAGTTTCCTGGAGGTAATGCCGGAACAGTGGTTTTCAAGCTTCCTAATGCCATGATCCTTTAATACAGGTTCTTTGTGTTGTGGTTACCCACAACCATAAAATTATTTTCCTAAGTTACTTCATAACTGTAAATTTTGCTGCTGCTATAATCATAATGTAAATAGTTTTGAGATACAAGTTTGTCAAAGGGGTCCCAACCCACAGGTGGAGAACTACAGTGTTAGAAATTAAATTAAAAATATGTATTGAAGAGTATCCAGAATCAAAGAATAAATATAATTAGTTATAAATAAAGAAATGATTGGTACTGACAGTAGTTGTTAATGTTCACAAAAAAGAGACACTTAAAAATATAGAAAAATAAGTCATTAAAATAGACACATTTCAAAAGTATTTAAATTTTTATGGAAATCAAGAAATATAAATTTTTACAGAGAAAATATTTTAGCTGGTCAAATATTTTTAAAAGACCAAAGAAGAGAAATATATCACTAAGTGACATGATCTCACCTTTTACGGCTCTAATTAATTATTAATAATTATTAGAAATTATTATCAAATTATTAAAATTATTGTAAAGAATATTAACATGTTTTAAAATTATATTTCTACCATCAAAGAGAAACACAGCCTAAAAAGAGAGAAAAAAAGGCACATGTTAAATAATTATATATTTACCTTACGTAAAATTCAAAATAAACATAATATAAATATGTATGTTAAAATTATATTAAATATTATTGCTGTACACATTATGACACATTTAAATATATTTAAATAACATGTAAATAGCACTAACAAAGACAAAAGACAGTATGTTCTTGAATGGCAATATAGGCCCAGATGGAGAAATTTTTATCTTTATTTTAGAATGCAAATAATTTAAGCTATGTAAAAAATTTCAATAATTTGTTGAAAATAAAAATTGAACAATAGATCAAAAATGTGATGGTCATCAGAGCTACATTCCAGCATTGGTTTGAATGAATTGGGAAAAAGACTATAAGACCCTCTTCTAAGTGTGAAATAGGAGTGTAATACATATAAATATGATAGAAATAGAAATATTTCCTTTCCAGAAGTGTCATAATAAATTTATCTCAAGACATAAATATAAATGTGTGTGTGTGTGTGTGTGTGTGAGTGTGGTTCATGTTTGTTTTGAGCTCAGATTGTGTCTCCTTACAACTGTGTGTAGCCATGAATATAGATGTTCATGTCACTGTGCACAAGTATACCCACTCAGAATATTGAGGTTGACATTGTATTCCTGCTTTATAACTCTCTACCATATTCCCTTGAGGCAAGGTCTCTCACAGAACCTGAAGATTGTCTTGTAGCCAGTAAGTACCATTGACCTGTTTTCTCACCCTGACTCCACAGTGTGGAGATCACAGAAATCTAGCACTATTCTTCCCTTCTTTCATGGTTCTGGGTATTTGTAATCAGGTCCTTATGTTAGCACAATTACTCTAACTCATGGAGCCAGAGCCATTACTCCAATCTAGATGTGTTTGTTTTTTCATGTTAAGACTTTGAGACAATTCTTTTGTAAAGTACTTCTACTTGTGGTTACTATCTCATAGATCTCATCTTAAGCTCTTGGATTCAGCTGGTTTGGGAACTGGCTTAACACAAAATGCACCATTCATTTTCACCATCATCTTAACTTCTTTATTTCTACATGAAGATTAGTAATAAAATTGCCTTCCCTCCAGGCAGCCTTCAGGAGAATTTGCCCCGTGGTATAATAGTTAAATTCATTTTTCACAGTAAGTTCTTCATTCTTAGACTGTATCCTTCATAGGTGAAATTTCAAATGCTCATTAGAACTTCCTGAATTCAAGTTACTAAATTTGACATTTACCTTTTGCTTTCTTCTAGGGTTTAACGTGAAAGAAACTTTGCACAGTAATTCTCAAAGTTGCACATGTCTGAATTCAATACCACATTTCAACCTTCTCTCTTCATCCTCACTGGTCTAAGAGGGCTAGTGGGTGCCCGCCTGTGGCTAGGACCACTTCTAAGCCTGATGTACATCACTACAATGGTAGGGAACTGTACTGTAATTTATTTAGTGAGGACCGAACGGAGTCTGCAGGAGCCCCAGTACCATTTTTTGTCTATGTTGGCCGGGGCTGACATTGTCTTGTCTGTCTCCACACTTTTCTCTGTGTTAAAAGTCTTTATCTTTGACCTCTATGAAATTGCATTTGATAGCTGTCTTGCTCAACTCTTCTTCATCCATACATCTTCTTCCATGGGCTCAGGAATCCTGTTGGCTATGGCTTTTGACCGTTTTGTGGCTATCAGTCACCCTCTGCAATACACCACAATACTTACCAATTCACGAGTCACCAAGATGGGACTGGCAGCCTTTCTGAGAGGTGTAGGACTCATGACTCCCTTGCCTATTTTGCTCAAGAGGCTACCATTCTGCAAGGGGAAGATACTGTCTTATTCCTACTGTATCCACCCAAATGTCATGAAACTAGCTTGTGGTCAAGTCAAAATCAATATTTTTTATGGGCTTGTTTTGGTTATATTGTCATTTGGGGTAGACTTTCTGCTCATAGCTATTTCTTATGCTCTGATATTTAAAGCAGTCATGGGGATTGCTTCCAGAGAAGGTCAGATGAAGGCACTCAACACTTGTTTGTCTCATATATTTATTGTCTTTATTTACTATGGCCCTTTGCTGGCAATTACAGTAATGCATCGAATCAGCCACAGAAGTTCTCCAATAGCACATGCATTCCTGGGAAATATCTATCTCTTTATGCCCCCAATGCTCAACCCAATTGTATACAGCCTAAAGACCAAGCAGATTCGTTTTGCCCTAAGAAAGTCTTTGAAAATCCAGATAAGATGAACAATACAGAAAGTTAATTCAGACAGTTTAATGAAGGAAAGTATAATTCTCAATTTCACAATTAACATGATTGTTTATTTTTACACCTGGGATGTATATATAGATATGAAAATGAGATAAAATGTTGAAATTATACCTTTTATGAATAAAATGTATTTATATACTTAAAATTTTAACGTTCTACTTTTCTTGATGTAATAGACTTTACAAACTAAACAATAAGAACAAAAACTGTTCTTGGCTAGATATTTTATGTTAGCCTCTACTCATGCATACATTTACTATATTTTATAGCTGTAAATAAGGATTATAATTAAAGAATTTTAAAGCTCAGAAACTTCAATAAATCTCCAATCTTGTTCTATCACTTTCTGCTTTATTTTCTTTCATCATGGTTACTTCATTTATTAAAAATATCCCTTTTTTACTGCACAATCTCCAGCAGAATAAAATTTATATTTATCTTCTGGACCATTTTTACTGTCCCTGTGTGGGTCTTAGCAGTCAATTAAGAAATTAAGAAATTCTTTTGTTACTTTTCCCTCTAAAATATTTTCAAATCTACACTTATATCCTTTAGAAGAAAAATAGATTATTATGCTATCCTAGAGATTACTGCATTGTTCACTAGTTTTTTTTTAATCTTTGATATGCTTACAATTAGAGAACACCTGTACAGTTATTTTGAGAAGTTTGTTTCTCATCTGCAGATGGGTGTACACCATGCATATGCTCGTCTTAGCTATGATTTTCAAATTCATGAAAATCAAAGTTAAAATTACAAACTTTTACAAATGCTTTTTCCTCTCAAATTTCCTGTATAGACAAGTGCTGATTGTATTTTTTATGTTTCCAGAGTAAAAATTAATGCTGTTATTTCTACTTCACTCATATCATTCACATACATCTAGATTTATCTTAAATGCTTTCACTTTTTGACATTTCATTATTAGATCCACTAATCAAAACATTCTAGATGCGTTTCTTTTTTTTTTTTTTTTTACTTAAAAGATTTTTTCATTTTACATACCAACCACAGTTCCCGTTTGCCCCTCTCCCCACTCACCACCACTCTATCCACTCTTCAGAGAAATGCCTCACATGGGGATATCAAATTGAGGAAGGACTAAAGCCCTGCCAAGTGTATCAAGGCTGAGCAAAGTATTCCTATAAAGCAAATGGGTTTAAAAAATGTAAATTTCATGCACTAGGGATAAATCCTGGTCCAGCTGCCTGAGGTTCAACAAACTGCTTAAGCCACACAACTGTCATCCACATTCAGAGGGCCTAGCTTGGTTCTCCAGTTGCCAGTCCAGAGTTAGTGAGCTCTTGTTGGCTGTCTGTGAGTTTATCCATTATGATCTTGAACTCTTTTCTATAGATGCTTTTCTTTGTGTAATGTGGAATTGAATTTTAAAACTCAAACCTTACCTGGAATTTAAGCTAACATTTACTATGCATTGCAAAGTGTTTTAAAGCAAATATGATTGTGTTAAATCTTTATTTCCAAATTAGTGACATCTTACCTGTTGTTACAAGTATAACCAAATCTATATGTAAAGCTCCCTATGATCCAACATGCCTATCATTTATTTCATACTCTAATCATACCAAATAACCTTAGGTTCTCAGAACAGTGCATTAATACAAGACATTTTTGCCCCCTTCTGTTTATGGCTGACAGTACAGTTTTATCTTTCCTTAATAAAGTATATTACTGTAAGAGAAAAATTAAAAGAAAAATATTTACAAAATGTAACAGAAAATAATAACAAAATAAATATTATCTCCAGTAGACTTAAAATATAGAACTCCAAAAATAGGCACATATGGGATAATTTCAAAATATGTAATAAAACAATTTCATCAAATATCATTGAGATGACTATATTGTAGGGCTGCTACCAGCGTGAGAGTGTTTTCTATCCTAAGCAAAGTACTACAATGGCCTGGAATACTAACCTTAGTAGGATAAGCATAAAACTCGATTTTTTTAAATTAATTGAATAAATAAATGTAAAAACTGATGGACATTAATGGTCCATTCATTGATCTTCATCATGCTTCCTTCAGAGGAACTTCTACTATTATACATCATTTCCTTCTCCTAAGTATAACATTCTTTCCTACTCCCAAGCCTCAGAATATGCTGGTATCTTTGATTCTTTAGACTGATAATTTAATATTTAAAAAAAGATTTTATTTGCAATGTTTTATATTAAAGTTTAAAAATTAAAAATTAAAAACCTTACATTTTTCTCATGTTAACTAAGCTTATTTTTATTTTCCAAATACTGAGTAGTACCTACTTGGTTTTCATATCTCTTCAAAATTCATATAGCCTATGTGTTTCTTTAAAAGAAGTAACTAGGCAAAATATATTCATATCCCACACTGAATCTCATCCTTGACTCTCTTTTTACAATGTAGTAGGTCAATAATTTTTTTCAAAGTTAACCAAAATACCACCTCTTCCTAGAAGACAGGAATATCTCTATTCTCACAATATTATACCTTGACATAAAAGCATGTTCATGGGAAGCAGGTAGATGACAGGAGAAAGAAGCAGGGCTACTCCTTCTCCAAGGCCATGTATGACTATTTAAGCAAATTTCTTTTATCTTTGAATACTTTACACACTGCAGATCTTATTTGTTTTGTTTTTAGGCTGTAAACCAAGGGGTTCAGAACAGGAGTCAAGAAGAGGAAGAGATTGGCCATGGTGACATGGAGAAGAGGAGATGTAAATGTACCAAACCTGTGAATTAGGGCAAGAACAATGAGTGGTACATAAAATATAAAAACGGTGAAGATATGCGAGACACAGGTGTTGAGTGCCTTTAGTTGGCCATCACCTGAGGCAATACCCAACACTGTTTTCAAAATCAAGATGTAAGAGATAACAATAAATACAGAATCAACTCCAAAGGAACAGAGAACTAGAGACAATCCATAGATAATATTGACCCTGACATGACCACAGGCCAGCTTCATAATATCAGGATGGTAGCAGTAGCAATGGGACAAAATGACACCTTTACAGAAGGGCAACCTCTTGAGCAGAATGGGTAAAGGTACCATTAACACTATACCCCTAGCAACAGCTGCAAGCCCCATTCTGATAATCCGAGGGGGTGTTAAAACCACAGTATAGTGTAATGGATTACGAATAGCTACAAACCGATCAAAAGCCATTGCCAGAAGGATGGCAGATTCCATGGAAGAGAAAGTATGAATAAAGAACATCTGTATCAAGCAAGAGTGGAACTCAATTTCTCTGTGATTCAGGAGAAAGACATTCAATACTGTAGGCAGAGTTGATACAGACAGACCCATGTCTGTAGCTGCTAGCATAGACAGAAAGATATATTGAGGCTCATGCAGGATGGAGGTGGTTTTGATAACAAAGAGAATGGTGCAGTTTCCTAGGAGGGCAATTAGATACATGACACATAGTGGAATAGAAAACCATATCTGCACATCTTCTAGTCCAGGGATGCCTGTGAGGAGAAGACTAGGTGGCTGGAACCAGCTACTGTTTGTAATCTCCATAAGCATATCTCTTATCCAGCCTAAGTCAGCTTCCAAAGGTTTCTATTGTAAGACAAAAATAGTAGTTTTTTAAGACAAGAGATAATTCAAAATGTTCATCTAGATAAACACTAATTTTGACATGTTTATATGGAAAAAAAATCAGTTTTCCAAACATATCTGAATAGCTGTCTGCAGCCTGGAGAATGAATAACCACTATTAAATATGGAAATAGTAGAATCCCTTTGACTTAGCACACTCAGTCTAATAATACTGATCAGGTGTAAACAAAATTTATAGCATAGTTTATTGTGTATCTCAATATTGACAACAAAGTAATCTTAATACCTCAATTTGATGTTATGTTTCCATCTGCTTCATTTGCACTAAACTTATCAGAACTCTCAGAATAGTCCTTCTGCTTTCTCACATATCAACATCATACTTGAGAACACTCAAGTCCCTGTAACACAAACATTTTTCCTGATAATTCTTCTGCAGAAATAAAGTGGTTATCTTAATAACTGTGATAATCTAAGTCATTTTGCCAGCTCCAATTGCTGACTCTTTTGTTCAATGAACTTCTATGTTTTCTTCTAGAATGATAGGCTTATTTTTTTAGAAGAGGATGTTGATTAAAATATCAGAAAGTGATGAAATGTATAAAACAGTCACTGTTAATTTTCTCAGCCAGTGCTAGAACAGGATTGGACACTAACAGTTTCTTAGAATAAGTGGAAACATATGATTGCCAAAACACAAGTAATGTACTAGTGAACAAATAATACTTTAGAAAATATTTCAAATAGCACCATTATGGGAAAAGATGTTATTTTATGTTTATTTTTTAAAGAAATGGGAACAGATAACATCTCTTATTAACTGAATTATATCCAGATGTGTGTAAGAAGTGGGAACAGATAACATCTCTTATTAACTGAATTATATTCAGATGTATGTGCTGATGATGTCCTCATTTCATATAAAAGAAACAAAATTTATTGATGTAACTACAATTGAATATGAAGACAGGATAGAAAAGAAAGTGAAAAAACTATTAAATAGTAAGCTGTCTTTAAAAAAAAAAAGCCCAGAATTCAAATATGGTGCTTTTTGTAAAATTATACTAAAAATAAATATGATCAGATATTTTAAATAGCACAAAATGATCAACTAAATAGAGAAAAATAAGACATTATTTCTCAGGGAAAAATTCATTGGAAAGAGATCGAGGGTAGCTCAAACATCACTAGATATTAAGATATCCACCACCTTGCAAGTTTTAGTGTAAACCCCACTATATGCTTAGTCTATTTCATAGACTATTTCAGTTTTTGCTATTGTTTGTAGACATGCCAATTGCCCTTTTCCACGAAGATGTGTTTTGTTTCAACTGAGATAAAATTTAGTTATTTTGAATTCAGATCATATTAAGTGTCATTAATGTTAGGATTATAAACTCTGCATAGTTTTGGGAACAGTCATGTTTTGTTTATTTATACATGTCACATAGTAAATATTGTTTGAATAAGTGAATAAATTGAAAATTTGTACATTCCTGCTCTACCATATGTATATTAGCACCTATCAGGGACATAAGTTCACCGGTAACACAAAATATAATTTAAATTCTAATGTGTAAAACATTTGGGAGGGGGGCTGGAGAGATGGCTCAGCGGTTAAGAGCACCGTCTGCTCTTCCAGAGGACCCGGGTTCAATTCCCAGCACCCACATGGCAGCTAACAACTGTCTGTAGTTCCAGTTCCAGGCAAACACCAAGGCAAATAAATAAATGAATAAAGTTTTAAAAAAAAAAAAAAAAAAAAAAAAAAAAAAAAAAAAAAAAAAAAAA
>PVIH01012331.1:30224-64200 GCA_004025045.1 Sigmodon hispidus | reverse complement strand
CATTCCCCACCACGGACTGTGGGCAAGTGTGCCCTACATCACCATTCCCCACCATGGACCGTGGGCAAGTGTGCCCTACATCACCATTCCCCACCACGGACTGTGGGCAAGTGTGCCTCTACATCACCATTCCCCACCACGGACTGTGGGCAAGTGTGCCCTACATCACCATTCCCCACCACGGACTGTGGGCAAGTGTGCCTCTACATCACCATTCCCCACCACGGACTGTGGGCAAGTGTGCCCTACATCACCATTCCGCACCATGGACTGTGGGCAAGTGTGCCCTACATCACCATTCCGCACCATGGACTGTGGGCAAGTGTGCCCTACATCACCATTCCGCACCATGGACTGTGGGCAAGTGTGCCCTACATCACCATTCCGCACCATGGACTGTGGGCAAGTGTGCCCTACATCACCGTTACCGCACACCTCTCACCATTGTCTTTTCTGTTATCCAGCTGGATACCCACTTGCACATCTTTCTCCCCCCTCCATTGCCCCACTACGCCATTTCACCACCCACCCTCTCCATCCACCATCTTCTCAATCATCAGTCCGCCTAGCTTCTTCCCAGGCACCATCTGGTTTCCACTCAGCATTCCATTCCACCCATTATCACCCACACCGGCGCCTTCTCCTACATTTCCATCTATTCATCTACCCACTCTTCCCCATTCCATCACTCATCTGTGTTTCTGTCTCCCCTCTCATCTGTCTACCTGTCTATAAACTTGCCTTCCCCACTCATCCATCACACCTGGCCATTCTCCATCTAACTCTCTGCTTTTGCATTCCACATTTCCTCAGCATTTGACCTTGGGTCAGGGGTCATGGAAGCTGGCATGGTTGGGGACTGGCGCTTCCTCCTCGATTTGAGCACAGAGTTGTGTGTGCAGGTGAAGGAAGACTCTGAGACCCCACTTTCCTAAGGAAGAGAGGTGGATGTTGGGATACCCGGACTTTACACAGTGCCAACTTTGACTTTGATTTGTAGGTTGGTAAACTGTCACAAACCACTAGGACACTGGCTGGCTTCATCCCGAAGGTGAGTGCCCCAGTTTCTTGTCACCATTGCATTCACTTTGTCCTCTAGGCAAAGGGGACTGGTTTGGGAGGCAGCTGTTCAATGTACATGCCCTTTGTTCAAATGTGAAGACAACCCAACCTTTCCACAGAGCACTCTCTGGATTCAGCCTATAGACAGCTTGGCCATAGTGTCTTGTGAGTCCTGTGTTCATCACAGAAATAGCTAAAATGTCATATTTTGCCCCTTTCCTTTCCTAAGAGGCATAACTGGGCCTTTGCATATTGGACTTCCAGCAGAAACCACTTACTTCCTGAGACACCCTTGGACTCTGAGAGTATACCTTGGTCTTTGCAGGTGGCCAAGACCTACCACAAACCAAAGCCTTTGTTGGTCAAAGTCAAGATAAGCAAACCCCCCAAGGTCACCATGAAGGCTGGAAAGAGCCTGATGCACATCCATGGCAGCCTGGAGATGTTTGCTGTGCGTCGACACGGCAAACACCCGAAGTCACTCTTCCTCCTGGACACTGTGAGTGGGACCCATTGGTAACCACACTCACTTAGGGGATACTCTCAGGCTGGAGGGTGCTAGGATTTTAGTTGAGAGCCAAAACACAGATAGAGTGACCTGACCTTAGTTATTACCACCTGCTACATGGTGGCTCCAACATTTCTCAGCCCCCAAGGACAATAAAGCCTGCTCCAGGAGAACTGCAGAAGCCTAAAGAAACCCCATACCCAGTGCTGGCTAGAAGATGTTTGGATGGTTGAGCAGTTGCTATGCAGGTTGACGCTGAGAAGCTTGGGGACACCCTAGTCAGAACGCAAAGGCACAGAATTGTCATCACCATGTGAAGACAACATTGACCATGGATCAGGCGCTTATAAAAGGGAGACAAAAATCCTGGGTTAGGGATCTGGAGAGGTTTCTAGGCTCAATTTCAGGACAGGACAGGAAGCAGAGATGCCAATGGAGGACCCACTGCCTTTTCTGCTCCCTCTCCTATGCCAGCACCTTGGTTTGGAAATACACTACTCAGTGCATGAGAACCGGCTGCAGATGGCCACCTCCCTGGACAGGTAGGAGCTTTGGAACCATTATAACATCCCTGTAATAGCCCCATCTCTATTCCTTACCTCACATCCTTATATCTCTTCTTACCATCTGCACCACAGACTGGCGGACAAGTACATCTCTATGTCACACTCCTCTGGCCATTGTCTACTTTTCCTCTTGACAATTCTATTCTTTCTTAAATCTCCTCTGCCCTCACTTTGCTCTTCCACAGTGAATTTGGATTTGGATCTTGGTCCCCTCCATTCATAGACCTTTGTCATTTCCTCCAAACGAGTCAGGGACCAGCTCAATTGCCACTTCCTCCAGGGCATCTTTAGCTCTGTGCTTTCTCTAGGAAAGCTCTGGCTGCACACCTTTTGTCCACTATTCTGTTTCACTCTTACACTCTCAGGGAAAGGACTCCTTACACCTGGTCGTACACTTAGCTACTCATTGATTCCTGTACTTGCTTCCGACAGTCATCGGAACTGAACTGTGTCAGCATTCTTTCAAAGGCAAGAGGCAGAATTCCAGCTAAAACTGCTTTATAGCCCAAGAGGGAATCTTTCAGCTCATGTGACAGTGGGATCCAGGCACACAAAGTTCTCAAGAATCTGGCTCCCTCCTCTTCTTTCTCTGTTGAACTCTTTGCTGCTTAAGTTTTAAGGCAGCCCCTTCCCACCAGGTAGTGAAGGGACCTCAATAGCAAGAGATGCCCTGGTCAAGTAGTTCTTAGAGTCACCAAGGCTTGGAGTCTAGTTTGGGTCATGTGGGCAGGACTAGACTAATCATAGTTGCCAGGAGATGGAATGCCTGGATGGCCTGTCCTGGGATGTTGTTTCTGCTGGAGACTGTTTGCCCAGATGGCTGGCTTAAAATGACTGTAGAGATGCAGGGTCATTTTCTAAGATGGGCGTGGGCAGGAAGAGTTCAGATGACTGCCCATGGCCTGCCCTGGTGATGGTGTGTGTTAGTGTCTCCTGGGAGCTGTGTTTGGGTGGAGGAAAAGAAAGCTTTCCTTTGTGTCCTTCAAGATCTGAATCTGGCCTGTTGGGTTGTGAATGGAGTTGGGGACATGACCAAGATCCCAGAGTTTGGAAGAGCAGGATTCTTGAGAGGCCATTTAGGAGGGCTGTGAGTCATGAGGACAGAATGGGAGGTAGTGAGTGCTGGTCACCGTCCCATCACAGATAATATGCAAACAGGTTGCAGAGGGGGCATGTGTAGGGGCTGGGAAGCTGAAGAGCTCCTTTCTCAGTGACTTGCTCTGACCATGCTTTCTCCATCCCCCCTTTACAGTTTACTGAGTCTGGCCCTGCTATCTTCTTCAGTTGGCAGTTTCAATGTAAGTGTCTGTCCCAAGTGTTACCATCTGAAGATAACACCGAGCCTATGGGGGATGGGTGTTATAATGGAGTCAGAGTAAAGAGAAGAACAAGGCCACTCATTCTTTGGGGCTCCTGACTCTATCTGACCCTTAGCCTTTCTGAGTCCTTGCTCCCTTTCCCAGGTAGAACTTGGATAACTCCATGGTTTGATTCTAAAAGCATCACCATGGCCTGGCTGGCCTTGATTGGCCAGGCTATTATGTTAATTAGTCTCTAGCCACAAGGCTCCCAGCAAAGCACCCAATCAAGCAGGTGCTAATATGACATCAGCAACTATCCTTGTGGATATATGAGCTCTTCTGGAAGCCTGTGAGTAGACACTGCCATAACTCACATTCATGGGCCCAAAGAGTCAGTGGATACATGACCAGTATGAGCTCTGAGTTTTCCGTCAGATCAGGAATGCAGGCCACACACCCCTCCTGCCTCCTGAGTGTCCCCATTCCTGGACCACGACCCACTGCTCTGCCTGTCACCGAATAGGGATTAGGAGAAAGGTAGGGCCCAGCCCTCAGGTCTGAGGCTGGCTAGACAGGTTGTTTGCCATCTCTAATGTCTCTCAGTGTTTCCCAGGCTTAGGTGAGGGTAGGCTGAGGAGGGGTGCTGAAATATGTTGGGGTCCCCTCCCGTCTTTCTTTTCCAGGAGACAGAGTTAACTGGTTTCATCACTGATTATCTCCAGAAGGCCTACATCCCTGTAGTGAATGGTGAGGCTTCTCCAAGTATCAGGATGTACTTCACCAAAGGGGGCTTTCATCTGTGTGGTCTCAAAGCCATGGGAATAAATGACCAATGCCTAAACATTGAGGCCAATGTAGGCTTAATGCCACCTTCTTGGAAACAAAAGCCCATCTCATAATTTGGGATCTCGCCCTTGACTTCCTATCATGAGCGAGATTTTGGCCTGTGATGTAAACACAAGGCAGACAGGTGCTCTCCGCCTGTGTAGCCAGCAGACATCATGAATCGATCATGACACTAATTCCTACCATAAGGTTCCAGGCAGTTTCTTAATCAATTGCCAAGCAGTTTTTCTCTGTTAATTTCTCAGGTGTACTCCATGTTGGGCTTCCACTCCCAGACCTTCTGGCTATCAATTACAACCTGGCTGAGCTGAACATAATAGAGGTGAGGGAGGGGCTGTGGGGAAGCCATATTACTTAACACTTTGGCCAATGGGAGATTAGCAAGAGCTGGCCTCTGGCCAACTGGAGGGAAGGGGCGGGGGAAGGTAGAGGGCCTTCACAGTAGTCACAGTCCCAGAACAAGGGCCTTGGCCAGGATTGCACAGAATGATGCTTGATTTTATTACTCTCTTGCTCTGTCAGCATGATTGCTGTATGCCCCTCCTCCTTCCTGGGTTTAAATGGGGGTGAGAATGTGGACATTATCCTCATAAAGCTATCCTGATTTTCTGAGACAATAAACATGAAGGCATATAGTAAGTGCTCAATAAACACAGGCTTCTCATTGCATGTTGGGCTTTGAGCCTGGAGTGTTTAGTAGACATTTCTCTCATGCCCTCTCTCTACTCTATGAGGTGGCAAGGTGTGTTCCTAATTAACAGGTGAGAAAGTTAAGGCTCATGGGGCAGAGGTATCTTCCAGGTCACATGACCTTTGCTTATGTAGCGTTGTTTTCCATCTCCTGGTCATGGCTGGTTCTATCTGTTTCTCAGCCTGGGTGACTCCTTCCATTACTCCATACTCCCTCTTCACCCGGCTCTTCTCTTGCATCAGGAGGCCCTGGTGCTGGACTTGAAGATGGAATGACCATGGCGAGACTCTGCCAACTGCCTTCAGCTGCCATGGTTCTGCACCAGCAGAGGAACCCAGATGTGAGCCACACGGGCCTGGCTCTGCCACCAGTGGTTACTTCCTGTGACCAGAGAAAGTAAACGGCCTAGTGGGCCTCAGCAATTAAACAGGAAGAAGTCTCTCACACGATTCAGTGTTTCTGTCTCTCTGTGTAGCCAATGAACATGTGTTTTTTGATCTCCTTTGATGGGTTTTAGGGCCTGAAGGGAAGACTAGCTTGGGATCTGAAGGGAAACTGGCCCAGCCTTCTTGTGGGTTAGACATGCACCAAACATCTGCTAATAGTTGCTGTCCATGATTTCCTTGCCCTCACTCATCCAGAACTGGTAGGAAAGACAAATGTGGTCACCGCTATTCACTAAGCAGATGATGGAAGGCCAGGGCAGCACACTTTCTGTCCAGGGCCTTCCTGCCTCAACTCTATGCCTCAGGTCTTGATAATCTGAAGATATTTCTCTTTATGTGGAGTCTGTGCCCCTGGAGTCTCTCCATGTTACCTCCTTATGTCCTTATGGCTGAGGAGGTGACTATCAGCATTTCATCGACAGGGAAGTCGAGGCTCAGAGGGGCCTGATCGGCATCAGAGCACAAGCACATCAGGGCACAGAGCTGGGATTGAAACTTGGGCTCTGCAGCTCCCTCCCTTGGCTGGACTCAACTCTTTTCTATGTGTTTTGGGTGCATGATGGCCCCAATGGAAACCTCATTTTCCTCACCTGTACCAGTGTCAGTCCCAGAAGGGCTGGTGTAAAGCTTATATAACTGTCATTATAGGGAGCGCTCAGACAGCATCTGCTATAAAAAGTGCTGCTGGCTCAGGTGGGGTTCTGATTTCTCAAGAGAAGTGAGCAGGTGTCTCTGAGCCAGGATGTCTCTGAGCTAGGCACCACGGAATGTATGAGCATCTGGCCATGTGCAGTGGGTTTGTGATTTGAGGGCCATAATAAGCACCAGAAGGTCATGTGTAAGAGAAGTCTGTGTGTCTGCATTGTTCGTCTGTGTCTGTACGTATCTCTCCATTTACATAAAACGTGTCCAGATTGCTTCTGTTCCTCTCACCTGCCCCCCTTTTCTTGGGATTCCTAATATTTATGTATTTTTAAGTTTTATATTTTGTGGTACTAGGGGTGGAACCCAGGGCCTCACACAAGCCAAGCAAGTGCTCCACCATTGAACAACATCCCTAGCTTCACAGTTTTAAAATAAACTCCTTTTTAACCTAAATGCACATTTACACATAGCTAAGTTAAATGTGCATATTTTAAGCTGATATTAAAAATTAGTATAACCTGCTTGAATATAAAAAAATCATACAAAACTATCCATGTCTTTGGAAAACATGTATATTGTACAACTTCTATGATCTACTACTGTTGCTCAGCCCTGGAGATCATCAGGGTGATGGCTGAGTGTCCGTGCATCTACGCTTCAGTGTTTACAAGTGTAATAACACTTGTGTCTGCATATGGCAAGTCTATCAGAGAGTAGGAGTTGGGGACACATGTGGGTGTGGGTGGGCCTGGGCCTCAGATTAGCACATGCAGGTACCTGTGTTGTACATAGAGACTGGCCAGAAGCCCAGTGTTCCTCAAGCCCATGGGGCCTGGCAGGTGGCTCTCTTCCAGCCTGGCATACATCCATACCACAGAGGAGGAAGGTCCGGATGCCAGGGCCATGCCCTTGTCTCTCACTGACACCTAATCCCATCAGCTATCATTCCCTGGGCTGCAGGACAATAGTAACCTTGAAGCAATGCTGGCAGGTCCTGATGCCTAGTTAATCCATGGGTGGGCCACTTGACACACCCACACTTGACACGGGTGTGTTAGAAACTTCCCCCAGGCTCTAACTCTGTCCTTCTGTGTTCAAGAACACACTAGCAGCCACTAACAGCCCTACAGATACCTCCCCAGGTCCAGTGTGCAGCTGGAAAACCAAGGCGCAATGTGTTAGTGGGGAGGCCTGGGTTCTACGGGACCTTAAGCACATAGTAGCCTCTCACACATGGCAGATCCTGCCTGGGTCTCTGTTTCTTTGGGAAAGGTCTGAATGATTATTGTGTGGCCAAACCCTTCAGATTGGCTCTGGGAAGAACAAGACCAGGAAACTTGGTGATCCTACTTCTGGGGCTCCATAACAGATGTCCTCTTCCTCTGGACTCTCACCTCCCAAGACTCCCCCAACCCTAGCGAATGAAAGGGAAGTTTGATTTCCCCGAGGGCCCACGCATGTATGTGAGGTCTGAGCTCCACCCAGGTTCTTCTCTGCTCCTCTCTAAGCTCTGAGCACTGCATGTAAAGAACCTGAGATGCAGTATTCTAGAGCAGGCAGAGCTGAGTCCCCAATGCTGAGCCACAGCTACCAATCCCCAGCGACCTGCCAGGGTAGCCGACCTGGGAAAGACACGGTGATGATCCTCAAAGTAGTGTCCCATTTACTCTGCCTCTCCATTCATTGATTGCTCAGGTGCCTCCCAGGATGTTACCACCCTTCCGCCTCGCATGCCCTGATGTTCTTATCCAGCTCCAGTCTTTAGGAGGAGCAATCTCAGGAATAGAGTCCACTGTAGAAGGTGAAAATAGCTCTACAAGGCATGATAGCCTTTAAGGACAAACTTTAGGAACTCATAGGTCTCAATGCCCAGGGAAAGGGGGGGGGGCCTTTTGCTTTCTCTGTTCTGATCCCTTCCATAGTTCCCATAACCACCATCAGGTCTGCACACCACCTTCCTAAACACGCAGGTTACAGCCCTCTACCCTCTTAGCCTGGTGTGTGGGGTATGTGAAAAGTAGGACCTTGAGACAGCATTTTAATGTGTCTCCTCCACAGACAGGAGTACTCCCTGATCTTGCATGAGGCAGTGGGTGATGCCTGGGCTGCAAGTAGAAATAGGGACCTTGCGGGGTGCATAGACCTGAAGGAAAAAGAGAGAAAACAAGGCAGGAACCAGTAGCATTTCCTGCCCTCTAAGAGGCCGGGCCAGGCAGATCAGAACAGTCAGTAGAGAGACCTATGAGAGAATGAGAACAACCAGAGTGCTACTGGTTTTTTTTTGTTTGTTTGTTTTTGTTTTTGTTTTTGTTTTTAAGACAAAGTCTCTTTAGATAGCCCAGGTTGGCCTCAGATTCACAGCAATCACTGTGACATGGTGAATGAGGGTCCTGCAAGGCAATAGTGTCTGTGCTCTTCTCTAAAGTTCCCTAGGCCCCTCACGTTCCTCCACGTTCATGTAGTTCATTGGGTGGACAGCATCTTGGAGGCTGAGGCTGGACTCTGATGATCTTGGTCCAGATGCTTTCCTTTGGCCAGGTTTTGGCTCCTGGGGGAGGGGAAGGATTAGAAATGATAATAGAATTGAGCTCACTGGGCCAGGATGGCACCAGATGCAGTTACACATGCAGAGGCTGTGTGCACAGTCAATGCTGAATAAATGGTGAAATGGGGGGCATGGGCTGGGGGAGGTGATGTTTCTTCCCATTCCTTCAAAGGGTCTTCAGTGCATTGTGGCTACCGGGTGCTGGCAGACACGGTGCAGCGGCAATGGTGGTGCTGAGGACCACTTAGTATAAACACTCAGGAGAGGCATACATAGCTGTTGCAGTCATGCAAAGTGGTCCCTCCTTCCTGCTCATGCTTGTGAGTGGACTTGTGGACTCTGCTCCTAACTGTTCACACAAGAGATGGAAACTATAAGTACACATCCATAGAAAGATGTGACAAAAATGTACATCAAGCTTCATTCCTAATAGCCAACTACCTGGAGTTCCCAATGCTTCTAGATAGATGATGGCAAAAGCATGGGAAGCACAGAGCATCCATGTGTGGAGTAGCCCCTGGCAGAGAAAGCCTGTTCCTCACCTGGCCACGTGAAGCAGTTATGTAGACGTGGAGTGTGCAGGAAGGAGATCACAGAAGGAAGTAGACACGGTTGTACTCCACACCCCATCCACTCTCAGGACAGTGATCAGCTTTGGTGGTGGGGCCATGATTTAGAGGGGACACCACGGGGCTTTGGGAGTTCATCAAGCTACACACTGGAGACCCAGGGCCCCTTTTACTCAAGTCTCAAATTTTAAGCCATTTCCTGTTCAGAGAGCTGCGGTGGAGGAGTGGACCAGTCCTGCATCAGGAAGAAGGTGGGTCCCTGCTTCAGCATTCCGTGAGCAGCCAGGTTGGTGCTGTTGCTTTTCTTCGTCTCCCTGGAAGGGCCTGAAGGAGACACCACAGACACACTGTGACCACCTGAGTTGTCACACGCTCTCAGACAGGAAGGCCCGGGGACAAGATGGGCTCAGAGGTTGTACCTCATTCAGTATAGAGTTCCGGAAGGCTTCCTGGAGGAGGTGATACTGGAACAGACACCTGAAGAGCTAGAGCACATAAAAACCAAAGTCAGCTAGGCATGTGACTTATACCTGTAATCCAGATACTGGATAGGCTGAGGCAGGAAGATTACAAGTTCCATGCCAGCCTGGGCTACAGAAAGATCCTGTCTCAAAAAAATATTGAAGAAAAAATAAGCATCCACAACCCTTGGATGCACACTGTAGCCCACAGGCCACACCTCCGTGATTCCCAATGGCATCCCTGCTCCTGTGCAGCAGATGCCCTGGGGCTTAGTACTGCTCTGCCTGACAAGCTCCTTTCCAAGAGCCCATAATACTCCCTCCCATTTCCTCTTTGGGTCAAGCTGGTCCAGCTCCCATTCAGGATATCTGACCACCATACTCAGTATCCCCAACATCACTTACCTTCCTGTTTTATTTTTGCCCTGACTGGCGTGCGTGCGCGCGTGCGTGCGTGCGTGCGTGCGTGCGTGCGTGCGTGCGTGCGTGCGTGCGTGCGTGCGTGCGTGCGTGTGTGTGTGTGTGTGTGTGTGTGTGTGTGTGTGTGAGCATCGCTTACCCCACTGTTCTGCTGTGGACACATTACATCGAAACATGCTGGCTATCTTTGTGTGGTTAAACAAATCACACTAGGGTTAATTTTATCATCTGTCATTTTGAATTCATGGCTGCTGAAATGCCAAATGGTGTGGCAGCCCCTGGGAGCATGATTGCTTTTTTGTTCATAGGGGAACCTCACATGAGGTAAACAGTAAGCATCCCACAAAGTGCCTGCTCTAGAAGCACTGACCGATTGAATGAAAGGATGTCTCGGCACCTTCTCCTGAAACTGACTGCTCTGAAGTCCTGGGGATCCCAAGCCATGAGGGCGGTTGGAGTTGGTGACCTTTCCCCAAGAAGGTCCCAGTCCCTTTCCCCAGGCCTGGATTTCTCCATGCTTGGCCTGTGGCTAGATTAGAGATCAAGACGGTCCAATTGCTTTAAGCAATTTCCTTCCCAACCCAATGTTTTAGAGGGTGGGCAAGATGAGCAAGGTGGAGCTGTGCCCCTGGGGTGGCTGGTGGGGATCAGAAAAGAACTCTATGGTGCTGCCAGAGCCCAGCCTAAATGGGGAGAGGGCCTGGCCTCTGTGGTCCCTATGCACTTCTCCCCGCCCTTGGGCGTTGACCCCAGCCCCTGGCTTTCCCCACAGAAGGAAGGCTTAGATCAGGCCCTCGGGGAAAACCACAATTTTCTCCTGACATGACATCCTGACGGGTTTCTGGCTGCTGTGCCCCCTTTGTATCCTTGAGTTGCTGTGCATATATAAGGGCCGCCCCTGGGTTCAGTTGTGCAGGAGCTGACAGGAGCCTGGGAGCGCACTGCAGAGCAGAAGGAACAGGCTGGTAAGGTGGTCCACATGGCCCTATGTGGTCCCAGGTGGCTCCAGGCGGCCTGCCCCCATCCTAACCCCCTCCACAGACCAGTGACTCTTACTGACTCATCTGAATAATGGGTACAGAATAAATCACTCTCAGAGGGAAGTGGGGTCTGGGAAGCACCTGGAGGGCAGCAGGAGGGAACAGCCCCTCTATCTTACAGATCTAAGGTCCTTGTTATATAAGACCATCATGGCAGGCCTGGCTGGACTAGGGACCAAATTGCCCATGACAAAGTTTCAGTCTCCTTCTCTAAATGATGGGACCTCACTGGTCTCCTGCAATCTCGGTATTTCCTCCTCTGAGGGAGAGACCCTAGGGTGACAAGGCCACTTAGGGTCACATCTTAGAAAGCAGGATGTACAGTCAGGTTTGTTGCTGGCTCATGTGGTGCCTATTCTGCACCCTTATGCTAAGGAAAAGGACGACTGGGTTGACTCAGTCTGTACTGGAACCTGCAACTCGGTGAATGAAGAGCTACTGGATTCCACCCTCACTCCATGACAGATGCTCTTCCAGCACACATGTGAGCTGTACTGAGGCCCAAGACACAGTCCTTTCCTTTCTGTAGCTTACAGAGATGGCCAGCAAGGATATGGACACAGTTGAATAAATGCAACTTGTGAGAAGTGCCTCAAAATAAACATCTCAGGATGGTAGGATTCTCCAGATAAGGAAAGGGGAGGGCCCTCTCCCAGAAGACAGAAAACCTGACAGACTAGGAGGCAGCCATGAAATGACACAGAGACTTCCCAGCAACTGGAATAACATGTGCTAAGGCTCTGGGATGGGTCACGACTCAGTATATTTAAAACTAAGGTGATGAAAGAGACTTGTGGGTAATGGTGAGGAGCCCTGGATCTCATCCCTTGGGTAGTGGGAGCCACTGAGAGGGGTATCTAGTGTGGGGGAAATATGGTGATATGGCAAAGGAGAAATCAGCTATTTATGCTCTGCCTTCACCCCATTTCCCATTTCAGTGACAGTTGGAGTACAAGTGGAGAGGGGAGATAAGTCAGGCTGAGTGCCAAGTGTCTGACCAGCCAGCCACTTCTTCTGAAGTGGCACTGGTAGCCTTCAAGAAAGCAACCCGGAGCCATGGCTCTCTCTCCATTGTCATGGAGGGTCTCACTGAAGCCAGACCCTGCTAGACTTTTAGCACCACAGGAAAACTTTCAGCCACAGGATTCAGACTGGAATGCTGGCCCTATTGGTGCTTAGCTCTTGGTTGACTTCCCTCCAATTTCTGGGCCTCAATTTCCCCACCTGCAAAAAAGAATCCAATGCAGGCAGGCATTGGAAGCTGTGCTGGGCAATGCACTGCTTCCTCTATGTGGTGTCTGGATAGGGCAGGAATAAAGCTACATCTGGCTGTCCAGGAAGGAAAGAGGGCTCCAGAGCGGCAGTGACAGCGGTAGTGAGCAGGAGGGAAAAGCTGGGTGTGCAGACCCGGTAAAGTCTCACCCCCCACAGGTACGCAGCTGACGATGCTGGGCGTGTATACCCTGCTTCTACTCTGGGGCCTGGCCACTCCATGCCTGGGGCTGCTTGAGACAGTGGGCACCCTTGCTCGGATTGACAAAGATGAACTGGGCAAAGGTGAGGCAGGGGCGGGCTGAGGGGGACCCGACTGACTGCATCAGAGACTGAGCTGAGGCTTTCAGTGCTGACACACTCAGAGACTGCTATAGTCTCTGAGGACCCTGGACACTCTCCAGCTACTCCAGTGGCCACTGATGCTCTTTCCTCTGGGCAGAGAACTGGGTTAAGTGGAGCTGGGAACTGGCTGTGTCATAGATCCCCACCTTCTGTTTTGGAGGCAATCATCTTAGGGACAGTGCAGTGTTACCTACTACCCACAGTGGGGGTCCTACACCCCACCCACAGTCACAGAGTCAGGCTGTGGACCTCCAGGTTGGGGTTGCTTCTGCACTGCATTAAATCCCATGATCCACTCTCCATTCCAGCTATAGGGTAGAACTGGGATCTGGAACCTGAGTTTACCTGTGGCCCTCACATTGTATTTGTTCTGATACTGGGCAAGTGTCTGGCCCTTTCTGGCCTTTTGCTTGTCTGTCTCTAAATGAAGGGATTGTCAGGAGGGTGTGTTCATTCATTCCTGGCACCTCTGGGTACCATAAGTGGGGCCAGTGGGAGGAGTTCCCACGCCTTTAATGTGACATGTCAATCCTAGTGATAACAGCTCCCAAAGCTAAAGGAAGGGGCGGCAGCCTTGGCCTTGGTCCTCAGGGAGAAAGAAGAGTTTATGGAATTTGCTCTTTTCCACTTTCTCTGCAGCCATCCAGAACTCACTGGTTGGGGGCCCTATTTTACAAAATGTGCTGGGAACTGTGACATCGGTGAACCAGGGCCTCCTAGGCGCAGGAGGGTTGCTTGGAGGAGGCGGCCTGCTGAGCTACGGGGGCATCTTCAGTCTTGTGGAGGAACTCTCTGGGTGAGGCCTCAGGGCCCTGAGGGGTTCTTCGCGAAGGCTTGTCCCTACCTGGGAAGTGGGCAGGGGTCTTCGAGCACCGGTAGGCAGTGAGGGTGGTGCAGGAAGGTGGTGGAAAGAATGTGTGGGGATGCAGGGTACGGATAGTCTCATGCCACTGTCACTCAGGGGTGATGGCTGGAGACAGTTGTAGCTGCTTGCTGTGTGACCCTGGGAAAGTTGCTTGATTTCTCTGGGCTAACCCAGATGTCTGGATCTTTCCCTCACCTCTTTTGATACCTGCTCAGAAGACTCTGGTCCTGCTGAGGTTTTTCTCAGCCAGCCTACACTTCAGGGTATCTAGGGGGACACTCACTCTGTACATACCACAAATTTTACTTGTTCATATTATCACCATAGCAGATTATAAAACCAAGGAGATAAAGAATTCTCATCTGGTCTGTTCATTGTAATGTATAAATAGAGATTTGTGATAATTTTAGAATAAAAGAAATGAGCACATGGCTAATACTTTTAGCAGAATAGTAACTAGCAGGGGTTTCTAGGTGACCCTAAGCACCGCTGGTTAGTCTACCAAATGAAGAGATGGGACAAATGTCAACCCCTTCCATAGAGCAGAGAAGGTTGGTCCTTGTGCTCACTCAGTGGTGGAGGGGACTATGTTTGTGTATGACTGCAGCCCACACTGCTTGACCATGGCTGGAGTGAATCAGGGCAGCCAGTTGAGCATAGGTTTATGATGACAGAGGAGATGAGGACCTGGTCTCCACATATCACTCACATCTACAAAGGAGGCTGGTGACAGCTGATAGCACTCAGCTTCACTGAGTCATTCTGAGGTAGATTCTGTCAATATCCTGGTTTTACACATGTACATACTAAGACACAGCAGTGTGATACTTCCCCAGTCACAGTTAGGTAGCCACAGAGCAGGGGTGTGTAAGGATACCATGATATCAGGGAAGCACTAGTATGTATGCAACAGGCCAAATAGAACCATGTATTCACTGAGCACTCAATAAATGCTGTCACTATTATTGGATTCCACATCTCTCTATACTTCCTTTGCCGAATGAGCCTCACATTGTTCTTGCTTCAAGGAGCTGTAGAATGTGTCAAAGAGTGATATGACAGGGCCCTGGGCTCAGACAGGGCTGTAAGCTGCAGGTTGAGAACCAGGAAGGAGGACTTCCCGGAGGAGGGGACATCTGGATGAAATCAGGAGAGCCAGGAGGACTCAGCTAGCTGGAAGAGTTAAAGAGAGTCAGAAATGGGTGCTCCAGACAGGCATAGGGAGAATGAGGTGGAAGGATAAGAAATCCTTTGTAGGGTGTTCTCTGTGTGGGGCACAACGTCACAGGCAGAGACTCAGCTAGGGTGGAGGCTGCCAAATAGAATATGGGCACCCTCTGCAATGCTGGGGTTACATTGTTGAACATGGCCCATGTCAGGAATCTGCCAGTCAGGGCCCAGCCAGGCCCCGCATATGAAGGAGTAAGCAGCCCACTCTATCCCCTTTTCAGGCTGAAGGTAGAGGAACTTACTCTGCCCAAAGTGGCAATCAAACTGCTGCCGGGATTCGGGGTGCAGCTGAGCCTGCACACCAAGGTTAGCCTGCATGGCTCCGGGTGAGTGTGCTCCTGGGAGCCCCCAATCACTGACACCCCCCCCCCGTTTCCTCTACCCTACACCCTCCTCAAGGGACTTCCATTCTGTTTCTCTTGGGCCCCACTCTACTCCCTTCCCCTAGAGATGTTCCCCAGGTTCCCATGGCATTTCTCAGGCCTGCCTCTACTGTTTGAGGTGCGGAAGAAGGGAGTGCAGATGTTGGGGGACCAGGTCCCCTGCCATCCAGGCCCAAGGATGGAGTGGGCTTGGCCTGGGCGTGGTGAGATGGGGAAGTTCTGGGAGGCAGGCCACACTCATTTTGAAAGTCTTGCAGTCCCCTGGTGGGCCTCCTGCAGCTGGCGGCAGAGGTGAATGTGTCCTCGAAGGTGGCGCTGGGCATGAGCCCACGGGGGACACCTATCCTGCTCCTTAAGCGTTGCAACACACTCCTGGGCCACATCAGTGTGATGTCAGGGTGAGTCTCTGGCTTAAGACCAGCTTGTACACATCCAGCATGGGGTGTCTGTCTCCAGCTCTGCCTGAGAATGTCATGCTGCCCCTCAGTTCCAGGGTTCATCCCAAACATGAGAACCAAGCTATCGCTCATAACACACCTACTTCAGAGTGATGTCCTTCTCTTGTCTCTAGGGTTCTCCTCAGGGCACCCTGTCTCTGTCTCTGCTCTCAGTATGTAAGAGCCTCAGCTTTGCCTCTGACTTGTGTGGCTCTGGAACCATTGCTCCATGTCAGGGCCTCAGTGTCTCCTGTGTATATCTGCATATGCCCCTTTCTGTGGGGCACCCATTCACCTGTCCATCCACATGACCAGCCTCACTCCAGGGAAAGAGCAGAGCTCACACAGGAGAAAGGGCCTGCCAAAGGGTCTCACACACAGATGAGGCAGGCATGGAAGCTGGTCTCTGGCCACTGCACTGTCCTTTCCTGGTCCAACTTCTCCTTTGTCTTCCTGGCACTGTCTTCATCCTAGGCTCCCCAACCTTGATGGCTTAGTGTTGCTCCAGCAAGGGATGGGGGTCCTCTGTAAAGGCTTTAACAAGGGTGGAGGCTTTGGGCTCCTTAAACTCCAGTGTCTGCTCTGATGCTCTGGGGGTGGTAAGCCCAGGGTACTGCTGCTGTCTTGCAATGTGGCTTTGTTGGGGAGTGACCCTGTACCCCATGGTCTCCAGGCAGGCCTGAGCCCAACGATATTGCTTATCCTCAAGCTATCTACTCATTCATTCATTCATTCATTCATTCATTCATTCATTCATTGTCTATTGAGCCCTATGCTAAGCCAGACATTGCTGCACATTGCAAATGATCCCTGCCTACAACTGTTGAGTAAGACAGGGTGGGAGGGGTGTCAGACACTTCTGGAACACAGGCTACATAGTAGGCATCTGGGGGCCACTCTTTAATCTGGCAGTGGCATAGGGCAGAATGGGACTGTCTAGCCAGGGAAGCTAAAGTCTTGGGTGCACCATGGTAAGGTAGGGCCAGGGCTTAAACACAGGTCCTCAAAGCCCCTGGCAACCTCACAAAAGAAAGAGACAGGAGAAAGGCAGAGCCCCTGGTCCACCTGCCCTGTCTTTTCCACCCAGGCTTCTGCCCACACCCATCTTTGGGCTCGTAGAACAGACACTATGCAAAGTGCTGCCCGGACTGGTGAGTGTGCCCCTCATTTGCCCTAGACTTCCAAGAGCAGTTAGCTGGTATCCATCCCTAAGACTTATGAGGAGAACTGTGTGGGTGGAAGTGGATGGAGTCTGTCCTGGCCTGAGGAAGCAATGCAGCCATGGGAGGGAAGACGATATCTCAGGTGGACCCGGGGAGGCTCATCCTGGGCTCTGGGTCTGTGTGTGGGCACTGGCACCATATGCTGGAAGCACTTATTCTGGGTGGGGCTGTGCCTTGAGGTCAGTGTTGTGGTGTGGCATCTCTGTGTAGTCATCCTCTTAGGCTGCGTGGTGCTGCAGGTTATACCAGCTGACTGTCTGCAGGCATTCTTCTCCCAGTGTGGACCTGGAGCTTGGGCACCAGTCTTACCTCAACCCTGTCTTATGTGTCTGCCAATAACTGTGACCTTGACTGGTAGCCCTTGATCTCTGACCCCAGCTGTAGACCAAGGTGCTGGGCTGGAGTCTCACTTTGGTGGGCAAAATGCCTGCTCAATGCACTCACAGTATTGGGTTCAGTGAGTGCAGGACAGGGTTTAATGGGTCTTTTGGATGTCAGAAAAAAAGAGGTGCCTCGGGACTTCTGACCATAGACCTCCTGACTGTGCACTGGGGTGGCAGGGTGGACCTATGACTGTAGATGGAACAGCCCCTGTGACTTGCATTAGTGGCCCCTGTAATCTCTAGTGCACCCTAGAGATCTTTAGCACTTCCTAATGGGGTTCATGTAACGAAGATGTTGATTGGGTGTCCATATGCTCCCACCCCCTACTTGTCTCCACAATTCTGTTTTACTTTGAGCCTCAGCACCTCAGAACTAGACATTTTGGAGAAAGGCAGATGTCTCCAAGCAGGGTGTGCACTTATCTCTCCAGTGACCTCTGTCTCTTCCTGTACAGCTGTGCCCTGTGGTAGACAGCGTGCTAAGTGTGGTGAATGAGCTCTTGGGGGCCACGCTGAGTAAGTCCAAGTCCTGCTCTCCTCTGTAATCCTCTGTCCTGTCCATCTCCCCTCGCCACTGAGCCGGTGGCCATAGAGGGAGGGGGCGGTGGAAGGGGCACTTCCTCCTCAGACTGTCCACTCCACTTTAGGGAGATCTCTGGGGAAGCCCTAGGGTGGAGACCTAGGAAGGGGTGCTGGGGAGGATGTCTAGGGAGGAGCCCAGCCACCACAGGGTGCAGAATCTCAGAACAGTCAAATCTGAGATTTCCACTTGCAGGCTGCCGCAGACAGACACTCACTGAGCAGCCATGATCTGCCACAGACAGACACTCACTGAGCACCCATGGTCTGCCACAGACAGACACTCACTGAGCACCCATGGTCTGCCACAGACAGACACTCACTGAGCAGCCATGATCTGCCACAGACAGACACTCACTGAGCACCCATGGTCTGCTGCAGACACACTCACTGAACACCCATGGTCTGCTGCAGACACACTCACTGAGCACCCATGGTCTGCTGCAGACACACTCACTGAACACCCATGGTCTGCCACAGACAGACACTCACTGAGCACTTGGGGCTGAAACAGGAGGCAAAGGTTCTCTGTGGAGATGGAAGCCACAGGCTCAGAGGCCTTCAACAAGGCAGCCATGGCTGTGCAGCCCAATGACTCCATCTGTCTGCTTTGTGGAGTCTTCTGGTCAGGGAAGTATGAGAAGGTTCAAGGTAGGATGGTACTCTGGCCACAACTTCATCAGGGAGTCTGGGAAAGAGGCAGGGCAGGCCTGGGTCAGCCACAGCAGGCCTAAAAACAGAAACAGATTTGGTCACTTTGTGTGGCCTTGGACTGTGAACCCCAGCCAGCCAAGATAGGGTGATAGGGGCACCCAAATGAGTTCTGATTCCCTTTAGGGAAGTATGCAGCAGGTGCTCAATAAATGTCAGTGGGACTGTTCCTGTAGACTGGGTTGAGGTATTCTGTCTGCCCTCTCTCCTGCAGGTCTGGTGCCCCTTGGGCCTCTGGGGTCTGTGGAGTTCACTCTGGCTACATTGCCCCTCATATCCAACCAGTACATTGAACTAGATGTGAATGTGAGTGTTCCAAGGCAACAGGTTCCTTAAGAAAGCCACAGAGGTGCATGGGGATCCTGGGCAAGGCTAGGAGGTCAAGCAGTCACAGACTCTCTTGTCTCTGTCTCCTGCCCTGTAGCCCATCGTGAAGAGCGTAGCTGGTGATATCATTGATTTCCCCAAGCCACGCCTCCCCCCGATCAAGGTGCCCCCCAAGGAGGATCACACCTCCCAAGTGACTGTCCCACTCTACCTCTTCAGCACTGTGTTTGGGCTCCTGCAGACCAATGGTGCCCTTGACCTAGAAATAACCTCTGAGATGGTGAGTGGGATATGGGGATGCTGGGTAGGGAGGGCTACACGCTTCCAGGCCTTGGCAGAGCTGGTGCTGAGTTTTCCTGTAGTCACTCACAGCCTTGCTTAGCCTGTTCTCTGTGAGGGGTGAGTGTGTTTAGAGCACACACACTGTCACCCACCCTGTCCTAGAGGAGGATGTCAATAATCCTTCATAGCTTCATGGCACTTCTAAAGTCTTCTAAACTCAGTCCTCCAGAAAGCCACCTCAACAGCCAGAACTGGCATAGAGAGTGAAGCCTTACACCAGATGAACCTTTCTTGAGTATAAGCTATTTTGCACTAAAATAGGAATGGCTAACATCTCATCTATTTTCTTAAGAGTAGATTTGAGTTGAAAGGAAAAAGACCAGCCAGGGTTAGACTTTGCCAAAGGTCACTTACACTTTTGTACTAGAGTTTTGGGACCTTCTTTGTCCCAATGGCTTAGAAGGCCTGGCCTCTAGAAGCCTCATCAGAGCCATTTTCTTGGTCTCATCCCTACCCGAAGCAATAAGCTCTGAGTTATGTGGAGGCTTCACATACAGCTGAGGCTCAAGGCAAGAGGGTTGGCCTCTCACTTTATGCAGGGTGGGAAGGGGTTTCCAGGGGACAGAGTTAGCAGAGTCTGAAGGAGGGGAATGTGTCTGTTGTGGAATATTTGCTTACATTTTGAAGATGTGTCTTATTGATTTAATAAAGAGGTGAGTGGTTAGTAGCTAGGTAGGCGGTACAGATTCCTGCGGAGAGAGGATGAGGAAGACAAGGAGACACCAGGAGATGAAAAACAAGTTGGAGGTACAGAATGAAAGAAAGGTAAAGAGCCATGTGGTAGAATGTAGATGAAAAAATATGGGCTAATTTAAGATATAAAAGCTAGTTAGAAACAAGCCTAAGCTATAGGCTGATATTTCATAATTAATAACAAGTCTCTGTGTCATTATTTGGGGGCTGGCAGAACAGAGATGGTGCCACACAATGGGTACCATATGTATGTAGCAAGACTTTTTCTGTATCACCAGCTCTCGAATAATGACAGGAAGACTTATTATTAATTATGAAAGCTCAGCCTTAGCTTAGGCTTGTCTCACTAGCTCTTATAACTTAAATTAACTCATTTACTTTAATTACATTCTGTGACATGGTCGTTACCTCATACCTGTGTACTGCTCATTCTGCTTTCTCTACATCTGGTTGGAGACCCCATTTTTCTTCTTCTCTCAGTTCTTTTTGTCCCCCAAAGTCCTGCCTAACTTCTTCCTTCATAGCTATTGGCCATGAAGCTCTCTATTAAACCAGTCACAGTGACACATCTTCACACAGTGTAAAGGAATAGTCTGCAACATGTATCATTAAATGGCCCATGGCTGGAGCTTTGGACATTATGATGAGGTTCTCTCAGAAAAACGTTTTATGCTATCACCATCATGGTGTGTTGGTTAAACCTAAGAGTGCTCCTGGAGCCCTGGGGTCAAAGTGTGGACAGATCTGTTCTGATTGATGGTTCATGTGGGGTCATTATTGCTTAGCAACCTGGTAGGACCATGGTGACCACTAGCTACCCCAAAGGGAAGAGGCATGGACTCAGTATGATCATATTTCCTAATATTTTAGTTAGAGCTGGTAATTTTATGTGAACTCTGTGACTTATAAAGACTGGAAATGGTTATATCATAAGTGATCACTGGAGTGATGGACAAGAGAGCCTGAGGCCAAGCATGCACTTTCTGACGTGGTCTGGCAGCAATGAGAGGGGTCTGATAGCAGACAGCCCAACTGCACATACTGTATATTTTGGGCTGCCATTAGCCAAGGACAGACCCTGGGCAGAGCTTTAGCATCCCTGTGTAAAGTGATGATAGTCTTAGCTCAGCTGCTGAGCTGCTGTGTGAACCATGCAAAGGAAGCTGGGAAGAGCATTTTGCACACATGTGGCACCGGGTATCGGGTCAGGCTCAGTCATCACTGAACAGCTGGGAGTCTGCAGTAAGCACAAGAGGGAGAGGCATACTCCCCTGTCATGCACATTTGCCCAGGGGTTTCTTCTTCCCCACTAACCTCTTGCTTGTTTTCATGTCTAGGTTCCCAGAAACATCCCACTGACAACCACCGACCTTGCAGCTCTGGCCCCTGAGGTGAGTGAGCATCTTAGGGGTCCATCAGTGTAGCTTTTTCCCCATGGACTTGAATGGACTCCAGAGTCTTTTCAGAGCATCCTCTAGACACCCATGATTAATATTGGGTACAAGTTCATACTAAAGTGTGGAGTACTAACAACCATATCCTTTCTTGATAGCATAATTGGCATAGAAAGGAAAATTAGAGTGTCCCAGAAACCACCTAAGTGCAGGGATTCCCAGCTGCTCCAGCAGGCAGAACACAGCAGAGTCTTCTCAGGCCACTGATTACTGTGGTCCTTCCAACTGCCTTCCTTCCGGTTACTCGGTGGATAATCCATGGAAGGAAGCATACAGTTAGATCATTCTGTGTGTTCCAGTGACACCAGGCCTCCAAGAAATGATGGAAATTATGATAGCACAGCATTTTAGAACAGAGGCATATCCCCCGGCACCCCAGGACACTCACATGCTGAAATCTGAAGGCCAGTGTCCTAAGCCCAGATTCCTAAGTTACTGGATTATCAACACAGGGAATCATAAGATCTACCCTCAAGGGTTCCCCAGACCTGAAGATGCCTTCCACGCTTGCTCCTCTCTGTCTTGGAGAGACAAAGGGGAAGAGCTGTAGAAGTGGAGAGTGGACATTAGTACATGATCTTAGGGACCAGCTTACTCACCATTCAACTGAGCCTGGGCCCATCACTATCCGGCTGGGAGAATCAGAAATCATACTAATGTTGAAATGGCTATCACTTTAGGGATCTTAGAATAGCAGCAGAGTCTGAGGGTTGAACAGAGGGACAGAGGATGAGGGTGGCTGCTGCACTGGGCATGGAGGACAAGGTCTGTGAGTCCATCAAGGGGACGGCTCCAGAAAGCCCCAAGGAGCAAGGGTGGACTTGCACCTCTCCGAGTCTCAGGGCTGAAGTGTGGAGGAGTCTCAGGATAGGAGAAGCCTGAGGCTGAACACTCAAGAGCCTCTTGAAGGCAGGAGAAAGGTGCACTAGGCGTTGGGTGGCAAAGACAACCAGGAGGCCCTTGGGTAGCAGTAGTTTGTGTTGTACTTTTAATTCTCGAACTTGTTATTTAGCCAAGGCTAGCTATTTAGCCAAGGCTAGCTTTAAATCTTTTGTTTCTATTTCCCACATGCTGGGATTGTAGATATGTGTCACCATGCCCAGCTTGCTTGGGGAAGATTTTGCCTGTGCACCTGTGCATGAAGTCTGATTTGGTGGCCCCACGGATTAGAGTCTTACCACCTTGATGGGGCCAGGTGCCTTGTAACCTTGATACCAAGCTAGGAGCCTTTTTATCTAGTAGACGGTCAATGTGTTTGTTGACTGACTGATGGACTGTTTCCAATACTGGGCGTCTAAGCTGCCTTCATGCCTTCTCCTCTTGTCTTGTCTCAGGCCCTGGGCAAGCTGCCCCCTGCTCAGCACCTCCTGCTCTCCCTGAGGGTGACAAAAGCACCCATGGTCATGCTGCAGAGCAAGAAGGCCACAGTCTCCATCCCAGCGACCATCAATGTGCTGTCTTCTGTCCCTCAAGGACGTCCTGTTGCACTCTTCCAGATGAATGGGGTGATTGAGGGGAGGGTGGGAAACCCCTGTGACACACCAAGACCCCCCACATCATCTCTGAGCTAAGCCTAACTATTTAGTCAGCTTTTCTCCAGCCTGTAACCCTTTTCTGGCCTAGTGGGCCTGCCCTGTTTCCTCAAGTCCTGGGAGTTGCTTCCCAATAGCCTGCCTCTGCTCATTTGTCTCCTGAGGAACCTGTTGTCTGCTTCGGCCTGCTGCCTGCCCTGTCTATCTTCTCTGCTTTCTTTCTAGGTTAGCTCAAGTGCCCTGGGGACCTCTGGCTGCTCCATGGGTTAAATGGTGGGTTTCTCCAAGGTCTATAGCCCCAGAATGCCTGCAGCTTCTGCCACACAGTAGGATTAGCACAATCCATGGCAGGAATGGTCAGAGGCTCTCCTGTCATCCAGGTGACTGTCTCTATGCCTTGAAGAGTCAGGGAGAACAAACACCCTCTCTTCTCCTCAGGTTATGACTCTAAATGCCCAGCTGGCTCCATCCACTACCAAGCTGCACATATCCCTGTCCCTGGAACGGTAATGTGGGGTCATATGATGGCCTTGTCCTTCCCTTTAGACACAAGAATCAGGGGCTGGCTAAAATAGGGACCACCTGGTATAGGTTTGCATCACTGAGCTGGGTATTTAGTGGATTTGTCTCACCTTAGGGCCTTCAGGGAGGAGACATGCCTCTTCATTGCTCCCTGTGCTCAGAGACTGTCCTTGACAGTGAGCTTGCCCCAGGGCATGGAGGCTGCACCCTGTGCAATCAGCCTGAGGCTGGAGCCCCAGAGTGTTGGCAGATGCTTCTCCCTTGTATGAACTCCTTCTTTAGATTTCTCATCCCTCCCTATGTTAACTGAGCATCCAGAGTCTCCAAAGAGCCAAGATGAAGGCAGAAGACCATTCTCCTCATACTTACATACACTTTCCAGGACAGCACTTTATGTAACACAGACTCAAGCAATGGAGCTCTGATCCAGGCCTCTCTTGTCAGCTGGTGCTCTGGCTATGATAAAGTCCTTCTGGCCCTGTCCCAGTGGTAAAGAATTTCCCAGATGTTTTTGAAATTTGCCCATCCTGAGCCACAGCACCCAGTACTGCATGCATCTCCCTGCTTTGGCACCCACAACTTCCATGTGGTTCCATTGCCCCCTCCCCCATCCTTCCCCCAATCTCCCCAGCCCCCAGGTCTGCAGCCTGCTCATCTCTGCCCCCTGGTGGCAGTTTATGCTGCAGCACTTCAGAGGCCTAGGCTCTCACTGAGCTATTCTCTCTGCTATACACTGGTATACACTACCATTAGTGAGCACTTGCTGGATATGGGCTAGTCCATGTGCAGCATCAGGCTAGGGGAAGGCCACTCATACACACAGACTGCTGGGAGCCTCCCTAGAAGGAGTCTGAAGAGAATTCTCAGAAGGGAAGTGAGGACCCCTCAGCCCATTTCACAGAGAAGAAAACAGAGAGACCTTGGGCCAAGGCTGGAGAAAGATGAACTAGGCCTGAGTTCTGTTTCCTGTCCCTAGAAAGCCATGATGAGCATGGGCCAGGGTAAGCTAGGTGAATAGCTCTCGGCAGGAAGCGAAGAACAGCTAGAACCTCTCAACATTTCTCTTCTCTCTGCCAGGCTGAGACTCAAGCTGGCTTCCTCCTATTCCCAACCTTTTGATGTAAGTCCTAGGGAAGAAGGATCTTGACAGAAGGTGGAGCATTTGGGTGGGGAGTGGGGGCTGAGTCAAGGTCATGGCTGCCTCTGTGTCAGCTCAGCTCCAGTAGATCAGGGCAGAAAAACAGAGGAAGTGTTCATGCTTGTGTTTGCCTGTGCACCTTGTTTGTGCGTGCATGCATGTGTGTGTGCATGTGTGTGTATGAGTGTGTATGTGTGTGTGCAAATGGCAATGAGCATCTTAGGAAAGCCAATCCTGTGTTCTTCCAAGGTTTTGGATCCTCACTTGTAAATGTTCAAAGGCCCATAAGCTCTAAAGGTCTGAAACTTCACATAAAGTCCTGAGCTCAGAAAGTTCTAGCATTTCAGAGTCTCATAGAGCTACAAGGCTCCTGCTTCTAACAGACTTTTGAAGTTCTGAAATCTCAAAAACAGCCTCAGATTCTAGAATGTTCTGAGGGCTCCTAAACTGTGTAAATTCTAAGGTCAGACTTCACACAGTTCTACTGGAGCTGGGCACATTTCCTTCTCCATTTTTTTCAGACACACCTACCCTAACCCACAGAATATTCTAGAAGGGAATGTTTTTAAGATCCTAGGCTAAGAGTAAAGCCTGCATCAGCTAGATGGTGTTACTGGGTAGATAGCCAGGTCCAGAGGACCCATTACCTGCCAGGAAGTGTTTCTTTAGGCTTATTGGAGACTTCTAACCCTCTCATTTCCCATGAAGTCTCCCAACATCATCCTCTGTTGCAGGCATCTCATCTAGAAGAATGGCTAAGCGATGTAATCCGGGTTGCCTACATACAAAGGCTCAATGGTATGGCTGAACTGGTGACTGATTTACTCCCTTGATCCTTTGCTTTGATGAGAATACTGAGGTCAGAGAGAATCCAGGGTTTTCATTCATGCAGCAAGGCCTCTAGAGCTAACCTTACCTGGACCCTGCTTATGTGCCCACAGTCAAGTGGGAAGCAGCCATATTAACCAGAGATGACACAGAGTACATGGACTGATGCCTCCACGAGGTGTGGCTGAAGGGGAACCACAAACGTGACATAGGAAAGATGGGTTTTGTCTTGTTTAGCTTGGGTATGGTGGGGTAAGTAGAAATTTGCCAATAAGAAGTTGAGTTCTCATAGGGAGAAATGTCTGTCCATCATCAGAGTCTTGAGACACCACCATCTTTGTCTTCAACCATTTTCTCTTCACAGAACACTTGGAGGTTGGAATACCGCTGCCTAAGATTCTCGATGTCAACTTTGCCAATTCAGCAATAGATATCATTGAGGTGAGCTTCTCTGCAGGTGGTCAACAGATGACACTTATGCCTGGAGAGACATATTTGACACCTCTGAGGGGGCATGGCCTGGCTCACTCTCTGATCTACCTTTATATCATTTCTATATAGGTCAGAGAAACACAAACCACTTATCTCAGAAACAGCTAATATATAGCACCCGTGTTTCTACCTTTTCCTTCCTTGCCCTTGGCAGACATTGTCAATCAATCACAGAACTCTGTTGAATTGTCTGACCTGAAGAAGAAATCTCAGATATACTCACAGAATCACAGTTTTTTTGGTTCATGGTTAGCAAATACTTGTTCTGACTTTCCCTCATATTGTGCTCATGGCAGGCATGACTAATAGATTGTAAAACCCCTCAACGCACTTTTTTTTGGGACACAAACCTGTTCAAATCAACACACTTCTGAGTCTTGGGACAGCTCTAGGAAGTGAGCAGAAGAGGAGTTTCTGTGCCAAGGGATGTCAATGTTATTCAGCATGCTATTTGTAAAAATGGACCTTGAACTTAAGTCTGAGTCAGCAACACGGCCCACACCAGACACATTCACCTGATTACCCCTCATTTAATGCTGCTCCCAGAGCAGGTGGCCAGGCATGAGGTGAGGCACATGTGCCGGGCTGGGGCTTAGGGACCTAACTGAGAATTCCTGTTCTTGCAGAATGCTGTTGTGCTGACCGTGTCATCGTGAGGCCGTATGACTGCTGCTCATCCTGTTCACCTCAGAGTCCTATGTGTCTGCACCCAGTTCCCGTCCCAGTCTCTAGCCTGCATTGGTGACAGTATAAGTGCCCCTTGTCCACCTGGGTCCACTTTGCCCTCTGTCCCTGGGACTCTGCTTACTTGTGGGTGGGGAATGGCTGGGCAGTCGCAGGTCTGCTGGAGAAAACACAAGCACCTTTGGTTCAGTCCCAGATTCAATAAACTGATCCTTGGTCTTGTGCCTGCCTGCTGATTTATTCCCTAACGATGCAGGAGCAGTGTTGGCCTTGACCTCTGATGAATTCCCTCATTCTAAGCAGGAACTATTGAAAGATCTGAAGCCTAGTTCTTGGAGTGTTGCATCTCAGCCCACCTGACTGGCCTGGACAGCCTCTGGTTCTTGTCATGCCTCCTGGACTCTTCCTCTCCTTATGGTTCATTTCCCACTTCCCCTCCTCCAGAACCTGTACCTCTGAGTTTTGGACATTTCTCAAAAGGGTATATTAGCTGAATTTTGAGGGGTGAACAGGAGTTTTCCAAGGAGAAAAGGAGCTGGAATGCCATGAAGCAAGGCTGAGTGAGGCTTGCCCTGGCCTGGGAAGATGCTCAATTGACCAAAAGGAAGAGAGAGATGTCACTAGAACAAGAGAGTACTGCCAAATGCCCATGACACATAGCTTCGTTTATCAGTGTGACAGCTCTCCGGGAGACACAGTTTGAAGGATTTGTTTGGGCTCAGATGCCCTGGGCTCTGTCTCAGTGCCTATTTCCATATGTACTGATGCCTAAGACTGGCTGGTTTACAATGAACAGGAGTTTACTGGCTGATTGTTTAGAGGACAGAACATCCAAGATGGAGGGGCTGATGTCTGCTGGGGTTTTTCTTGATGTGTCATCTCATAATGCCAGACAGAAGGCCAAAGACAGGAAAGAAATGAAACGAAAGAGAAGGACACACACACACACACACATACACACACACACACACACACACACACAGAGAGAGAGAGAGAGAGAGAGAGAGAGAGAGAGAGAGAGAGAGAGAGAGAATTTTTTCTTTAGGAACCATTCCCACACTGGAATTTACCTCTTGCATACTGGAGTAGGTATTCATCTATGCATAAGGCTGGAGCCCCCACAAACCTAGCACCCCCTACTGGCCCTACACAGGGAATATATCTAGAGCACAGCAGGTGCTTGTCTGTGACATGGGGAAGTCATGGTTCTCACCCAGTTCCTCAGAAGGCTCATGCTAGGAAGAGAACCTGGCATGCATGAGTGAGTAGCAATCTGGCCAGGCCCTCACATGGCTGTCCCTCCCTGGAGCTTGCTTCTCTCTGAGTCAGGCTGAAACCTGTCCCTACCATTGGGACACTTAGTGTTCACATCAAGACGCCTGCTCTAATTCTCACACTTGACTGAGAGTTCTCCAAAGTCAAGAACCGAGTCTGCTTACCACCTTACCAGGCACTGAGTCCCACAGTGCCCAGACTGGGTGGCGGTTTTGTGCTGCTATGGTTTAAGTAGAAAAGGTCTTCCTCCACAGGACTCATGTTAAAGCTTGATCCCCAGCTAGGCGGCACTATGATGGCGTGGGGTGAACGACTTTCCTTCTATGGACAGTTGACCATAGTCTGAGACCTCTGAGCTAAGAGAACCATTTCTTCCTTTAAATTGTTTTCCTCGGGTGCTTTGTTACAGGAAATGCAAAAACTGATACTACACACCCTGGGTTACAGGTGGGAAACTGATGCTCTGAGAAGTGATATCAGATGCTCCCAAGTGGCAGAAGCAGGAAGTTTGCCACTCAGACAAGATCCTGTTGACCCTGATTCCAAAGCTGGGTTGCTCAGTGTTATTGTGACACTGTGACACTATAATGCTGTTGTCACTCACTCTCAAAGGGCAAGGCACAGGCCAATGTGCTTTGCATTCTTACATTCAACTTCTTGAATGAGCTCTGCTTTCTAGTAATGGCACAGGAAACTGAGGCACAGGGAATTATAGTGACAAGCCAAGGCTACACAGGTCAGGTTTGGACTCTATCTCTCCTGATACAGAGCCGTGGATCTGAACTTTCACCCTTAGGATTGGGGATAGGACACGATGTGAAGAGTGCCCCCTACGGGCAGTCCTAGTGAACTGACCATGTGTATAGGGGACAGTGCATGGTGGAGCTGGGGTTGTTTTCTGTCTCAAGAGTGACCTATCACACATGCACACACTTGGCTCCCTTCATGGCTGGGTCACCTTCAGGGTGAGTCACCTCCTAGGAGATCTAGATGTTTTTCCACCATGCTCACTTCACGGCATAGCTCTAGACAAAGGGCCTTTTGGACACTAAGCCCATGTGATCTCCCTGGCGCCACTGCACTAATCCTTCCAAGATAGCCAAGGTAGCCCCAGGAGACAGGCCAGCCTTGGAGCCATGGGGGCTGGGCTGGCCTCAGAACTGAAGGCAGCAAGAGAGCCTGGAAGAGGGGCAACAGCCACCATGCTTGGCCCTCAGCAGGTCACATGGGCTTCTGCTTCCTCGGGTGAGAAAAAAAACAATGGAGTCCCAGTGACATCAACTGCAAATGTCAGTCCTCATCTCTCCATGACACAGAGGTGCAGACAGAAGCCTAGGGAAGGGCAGGTGTGGTCCAAATTGGTGATCAGAGCAATTTGGGTAGAACTCACTCTACAGATTTGGGAAGCCGTGAGGGGCTGTGGTCTCCTGGGGTTTTAGACATGATCTAGACATTTCCGTCCGCTTCACTGTCCAGAGCCAGGCTGAGGCCAGAGAGGAGGAAGACACTCTGTTTGAGAGGGTATACTCCAATCCCGGAGCCTTTCTGGCCCTCATGGGATTTAGACAGCTCACCTGGGATTTCTTCTTCATGTTCCTTGTGGCCTTGTGGAGTCACAAGGACCCTAGATGATGAAGCTGAGAAAGCCCTGTCCCTAGAAGCATTAGGTACCAGGTCCCGACTTCCATTTCATGGGCCAGGATCAATTTGATCACCAATTTACCTGAAGCAGGCAGAAAGATGGCAGCAGATCTCATGTCCAGACTGTGCCCTTATAGTCCATTAATGCCCCTGTTGCAGATAGGGAAACTGAATCCTGAAAAGGAGCTGGCCCAAAATTGGTGAGACTGATGAGGGCCAGGTGTGTGGTGTCTGCTGGATGTCTCACTCAGCTTTGCTGTATCTGTGAATTCTTTTCTCATGGTGAACATTCTACCTATGAGCTGCCCCACATAAGCCAAGCTTGTCAGGACTCAAATCTACGCCACCTGTCTTCAGAGTCCCTTTGCTGCCAGGAGGGAAAAGAAGCATCACTTGGTGGGGGGCTGGCAATCTAGGCCCGAGGCTGGCCTTGGCAGGGGACAGAATACCCTGGCCTCTCACAGTAGTGGATGGGAGAGTTGTGGCTTGAAGGAGGTGGCAGCAAGTAGATATGAAACAGGACCTGGTCTGGGGCTGAGTGTGGGGAGGAGGATGCCATGGTGAGTGCCCAGACAGGTGGAAACTCAGCCATCATTTGTGTGTGACACTGGCAACTGTGTTTATGCTGGGCTGAGAGTGGGACATCTTGGTTTCCCTGGAGAATTCACATCTCAGATGGAGTCCAGGAATTGTCAAGTGGTCCAGAGGGGGAATAAAAAGCATGCTAGACAGGAGGGCTGGCATGTGCAAAGGCCCAGAGGCAGGAAGAATGAGGGTAACAAGGAAGATGAGGGGCACAAGGAGAGGGTGGGGTGGGAGTGAGGAAGGTCTTGGATGCCAAGGGGAGCCTGGGCACTGGAGTGGTCAATGGATGCCTCTAGGGGAGTAGGGAGTGACTGGGGAAAGGAAGGAGGGGACTTCGGGGAGGGGGAAGGAATGTTGTAAAGTGTGGTAAGATGTAGGCCACATGGATACATAAAATCATCACAGGCTTGGTGCTTTCACTGTGTGAAAATTTATGTAAGAAATTGTGGTCTGTGTGTGGAAGTGGATAGTGTCATGTCCTACTTCTCACTTTGAAATATATGAAGATGGACAGAGCTCAGCTGGGTGAGGGCTGGCTAGAAAGTCTTGGGTTGAGTCCACAGCAGCACATAAATATGGTGATGACTGGCTTTAGTCCCAGGGAAATAGATGTAGGAGGCACAAGAGTTCAAGGTTATCCTCAGTTAACTGGTGAATATGAGACCAGCCTGGAATACATAAACTTGGTCTCAATACATAACAAGTAAAATAATCGTGAAAATAAAAGGTGGCTCTGTGGTTGGTTAAAAATGTGACAGAATAGGTACAGTGGTATGCAAAACTGGTGAGATTGATGAGGGCCAGATGCGCAATGTCCACTGGATGTCTCACTCAGCTTTGCTGTACTTTTGAATTCTTTTCTCATGGTGAACATTCTACCTATGAACTGCCCCACATGAATAGTTGAAGTCATCTCCACCTCCCAGAGTCCCCATATTTTTGGCCCCATTTGCCCCATGGAAATAATTTAAACTCAGAGAGGACAGCATCACACAGAGTGAACCTCAGCCCTGTGAGGCTGAGCAGGTCCACTCCACCCACTAGGTGACCTGGAATGGGCAGTACCTGCCTTGGGGTCTGGAACCTAGATATACTCACCTGAAGACCTTTCTGGAATCTCTAGGAATGTTTTCAGATCAGAGTGATAACCCCAGCTCATGTGACACCATCTGGGGGCTGAACACACTTCTTGGAATTAGCCACAAACCACAAACTCTTGTGGTTTTGGGGCTCAAAGCTCAAGTTGTAGAGAAAATCTGAATTCCGGTTTTATAATTCTAGTCTTCATAATTACACGGCTCTTCCCTCTCCGGGTCCCTGCTCAGACTGTGGCCACTTTATAAGGCTGACCTGTGCCAGACTCAGCCCATAGCAGAGGCCTGTGCAACAGAAACTCTCAGGATTGACTTACACAACCTGTCAAGGGTAAGAAGAGTCTCTTCCCTGTGACAGGTCCAAGCTGGTAGGAGAGGCTGAGGTCTCACAAGGGGATGAGAAATCCCATACTCAGACCTGCAGGGAATCAGCTGTCAGAATCTCAGCTAACAGCAAATAGGCCCAAATCAGGACACATGTATGTAAGAAAAAGCTGTGCACGAATAGAATGTGAGCCAAATAGGACTTTTTTTAATGAAAGGATTTTCTAAGTGCAGAGTTCTTTAGGCATGGGGTCAAGATGAGGCAAGAATGCCAGGAAAAAAATTCTTAACATACTAGTTTTTAATATTCTGAGGTCAGATGGGCATATGGAGCTCAGAAGTTTTGTGGGATTTAAGAGTGGTGGGAACAAGTTACAGAGAAGAGGGTGTGGAAGTGGGCGATGCTGATGTTCACCATGGAGACTGTCCGATACCCTGAGGCGGATGGATGAGGAGCCTGGGAAGAGGAAGCAGGTGAAGGAGGCAAAGACACAGAGGCTGCCTAAGCTTCCTGGAAACCTTGCCTCACCTTAGCATGCCCCTCACTTCCTAAGGGTCGGGGTGACGCTCCTAAAACAAGAACAACTGTTCTTCCTAAGCACCACTTGTGTGGCTTAGATTCCTCTCTTTTGTGGTTATGAATTAGAAGTCCAAAAAGGCAGTCTTTTACCTGAGGGTCAAAATCCAGAGGCTCTGATTCATGGTCTTAAGCTTATGGTGTGGATCCTACTGCCCAGAAGCAGAGAGGAATACTGGCTGACTGGAAGTATGGGAGAGTGCCTTGATGGGTGTGTTGACGAGTGGAAGGAAGGAAGGATAGGTAGATGGATGGATGAATGAATTCCAGTGGTTCTCAACCTGTAGTTCGTAACTCCTTTGACAAACCTCTATCTCCTAACATATTTACATTATGGTTAATAACAAGTAACAACAAAAATAATTTTATGGTTGGGGGGTCATTACAAAGTGAGAAACTGTGTTAAAGGGTTAGGGTTAGGGTTAGGGTTAGGGTTGAGAACTGCCAGATCAGTGGTTGGGTGGATATATAACTGGATGGTCTAGCTGCTTAGATAATAGATAGATAGGAAAACGGATGAGTGGGTGGGAGGCAGATGTACAAATGGAGATATGGGTAGATGGATGGGATAGTGGGTAGGTGTATGGACTGGTGAACAATAGATGGGTGGATAGGAGGGTGAACTGGCGGATGGTATACATTAGGAGCTGTTTGGATAATGGATAGACAGGAGGGTTAGGGTTAGGGATAGAATGCTGGAAGGATGCCTGGATGGAGTAGAAGAATGGGTGTGTGAGCAGGTAGGTGAATGAGCAGATGGATAGATGCTGGAGAGTGTCATAGAACTAACTGCTAGCTTCCAGATTGCTTTTGCTTTGAAATGTCCATCCCGGCCCCTGCATCTCAATTATTAAATTTCATTATGGGTGATCAGTTTCCATGCTCTGGGTTCATTTGTTTAAGTGATCTTGTCACTAGATCAATTTTTACTTGAAAAACTTTAAAGTGGTATCAGGAATGCTGGACTATGTTCTACTACGGGATCTTTGTCAGTTTCCTGTCTTTGCGTCTTGGGATTCCCATGTGACTTCTAGGCTGAGGGTGCTTATCTCTGCCTGCTGGCCTGAGCTGGATGGATAAAAGACAAGGAGGACAGGCAGAGGATGGAAGGATGGATGAATGGATGAATGAGTGGATGGGTTGATGGGTGGATACGCCGATCAATGGATGGATGGATGGGTGGATGGACAGGTGGATGAATGGGTAGGTAGATGGGTAAATGGGTGGCTGGATACAAGGCTGAATGGGAGGATAGTCATAATGGTAACACACTGTTTCAGCAGGTAAGCAACATCAGCATGTGGACTGCATGGTGTGTGGCTGCTCTGTCTGTGGCAGCTGTGTGCGGCACACCTCAAGGCACAAACACAGTCCTCAGAGTTACAAAAGATGTGCTGAGCAGTGGTGAGTCCAGCCCCAATGGACATGAGTTCACTGGGTGCTACTGTCTTCTTACTCTATTGCTGCTTTCCCCCCCCCTCTCTCTTTCTGTCAGATGAGACCCCACAAGTAGGGTGATACTCTGAGGTGATGCCTGGGGACTGGGAAGAAGAGCCCTCTGGCTAACATCTGTGCTTCTTCTCCGCAGCCATCTCAGGCACAATGCAGCAGAGTGACGCCTTCCGCTCGGCCCTGAGGGAGGTGCCCATGGGTAAAGCCCGTGGTGATGGTGGTGGACCCCTCCTGGGTGGGCTGCTTGGTGGAAGTGGAGGGAGCAGTGGTGGGGGAGGAGGTCTCTTGGGGGGCCTGCTTGGTGGTGGGAGTGGAGGAGGTGGTGACCTGTTGGGTGGAGGCCTATTGGGTGGCAGTAGCAGCAGTGGTGGGGGACTGCTAGGTGGTAGTGGGGGGCTGCTGGGTGGTGGTGACAGCAGTGGTGGGGGGCTGCTGGGTGGTAGTGGAGGGCTGCTAGGTGGTGGAAGTAGCCATAGTGGGGGGCTGCT
>PVIH01012331.1:0-30124 GCA_004025045.1 Sigmodon hispidus | reverse complement strand
CACCACTATGATGACTACAGACAAGCTGAATTCCCCCGAGGTGTTGGTGGTGTCCCCTACAACGACTTCCATGTCCGAGAGCCCCCCCCAAAATACACCAATGGCAGACAGCTTGGTGGCAATTACAAATATGGTCACATTGAGAAGAATGAGAATACTGCTCAGCTGGGGGGCAAATATCGTTATGGGGAGATCCTGGAGTCCGATGGGAGCCTCAGGGATCTACGACATGAAGACTACCGTCATGCAGACTATGCCTACCATCGGGACTCTGGACGGTACAGGTCTGCAGCAGACCCATCCACAGTGGGAAGGCTCCACCGACGTGAGCTGCGGCCTGGAGAGATCCCAGCTGGTGTGGCCACTGGGGCACTTGGCCCTGGAGGTCTGCTAGGCACCGGAGGAATGCTGGCAAGTGAAGGCATTCTGGCAGGCCAAGGTGGCTTGCTTGGAGGAGGTGGTCTCCTTGGAGACGGAGGACTTCTTGGAGGAGGTGGTGTGCTTGGTGTGCTGGGTGAAGGAGGCATCCTGAGCACAGTACAAGGCATCACTGGGTAAGGAACTGAGCTCTGCCTATTGGCTGGTGAGCCATAAACAGGTGATCACATACTGAGGCTATCTGAGGAGATTAACTGGACATCTTGGCAGGTCCAAGTTGCACAGTTTTCAGTGTTCATATGAAAGAGGCTCGAAGCCTAGACCCAGCTCTAACTCTTTGTTTTATGTGTGTGTTATTAGGGCATTCTCTTCATCTTTCTGCTTCACAGTTTACTGGTCTGTAGAATGGTCAAACAAACTCAGTTTATGAAAAAAAAAAAAGCCAAGAGTTTAAAACTGTGTGACATAGATAGTATACCATATGTTATAATTACATAATGAAGTACATTAGAGCTATTATAATTATGTATTTTAATTCCAGTCATGCCCTGATTCCATGCCATAGGCATTTAACTCAACAAATATACTGAGTTCTTATGATGTAAGGGATTTTGTTGGGCCTGGGACAGGCACAAAGTCCCAGGGAGCTTGCTGACCAGTGGGATGTGTGGATTTGGAGAAAGAAACTGGACCCAGGGACACAGTCACAAGGGCAATAAGAAGCTGCTGATAAACAAGAATATGCAGAGTGAAGGACTCACCAGCTTGGGGTTCAGGGCAGGTGGCTTCATTCCTGAGTTCCCTGGCTGAAGTCTGAGGAGTGTGCAGGAAGCATCTGGCAGGCAGCAGTGCCTTTGCAAAAATCAAGGAAATGCAAGGCACAGATGTGCAAACAGATGCTCCCAGGGGGTGGGATGCTGGGCCATGGTGTTTTCTACCTTGAACTTCTCTATGCTCTGCTCATGGATCTCAGGTGTCTCTGTGGTGGGAGAAAGAGTGTAGAGAGCAGAGAAGGAGGGGGAGGAGGAAGAGGAGGGAGGGAGACAGGGAAGGAGGGAGGACATTCTGAGGCAGCAGATGACTGCAGTGGCTAGCTCACCTTCTTGCCCACATACAGGCTGCGGATTGTGGAGCTTACCCTTCCCCGGGTGTCTGTACGGCTATTGCCTGGTGTGGGTGTCTACCTGAGCTTGTATACCCGTGTGGCCATCAACGGAAAGAGGTATGTGCCCTTGGCTCATAAGGGGTCCTTGACAGGGGAGCTTGGACAAGCTGCTTCTTCTTATCATCATGCATGGTTATAGGATCCATCATGGTGGGATGAGCAGGGGGCACAAGTGTCTGAATTTCAAGGCAGTCTGGAAGGGTATCACAGAGTAGTGTTTAGGAGCTGGGAGGCTGGAGGGAGGGAGTAGCTTGGGTTCCAGTACGTAGCCACTGCATCTTCCTGCGCTCACTTGCCCAGGGTAGCAAGGTCATTCTTCTGGTTGTCTGCAGCCACAGGTAGAGTGCATCCCTAGCCAGCCACTATGTAGACATTGGAGGGTGGGCCTTAGCATAGAGTCATTTCCTCGGAGTGGGGTAAGGTCATGTCTACAAAGTCAGGATGGTTACTTTACAAACTAGAGTTTGTACCAGGTCCTGTTCCTAGCCTTTAAGATTCTCATTGGCTGAGGGCAAAGAAGATTTACCACGTTGACTTGAGGCAGTGGGATAGCACTTGTCTGGGGCCCCTAGACACCATGTCAGGAAGAACCAGGGTTGAAACCTGAGGTGACAGGTTTGTGACAGCTAATACCGAGACATCTAGTGGTGGTTCAGGATCTCTTTGGTGCCCTTGGTCTCTTCCAGCCTCATTGGCTTCCTGGATATTGCAGTGGAAGTGAACATCACAGCCAAAGTCCGGCTGACCATGGACCGCACAGGCTACCCGCGGCTGGTCATTGAGCGTTGTGACACTCTCCTGGGAGGCATCAAAGTCAAACTGCTTCGGGGGTGAGTGGGAGATGGAGAGGAACCTGGCAGGGCTTCAGGACACTGCAGTTACCAATCCCAGGACATAAGATGGTCCCACACAGAGACCACTCCTACAGAGCCATCTACACCGTTGCTCTGGCTATGGTCTGGCACCTGTTTGCTGGTAGTTCAAGGGCTTTGCTTTTGAGTCTAGGATGTGGGCATCCATCTACTTTGGAGAGACCTGCACAGATTCAAATCTCATTTCCATTGCTGCTGTCTGATCTTGAACGACTCTGTTGTTCTCTGAGCTCTAGATTCTGAATCTGTAAAATGGGGGTAAACTCTGTCTTTGGAAACTGAGATAATTAGTGTAAAGCAGTTGATACAGGGTCTGGAAATTAGTCAGTTTACAAAAATATACTAAAGAGGACTTATGTGTCCATGAGTGTCCCAACCCATGGAGAAATTTCTCAATTGGTTATAGTCAATGTACCCCTGATTGAGGGTATATGTAAAATATTTTTCTGTCTTTTCCACAAAATGATCAAGTCCCTATCCTTTGTCTAGAGAGGGAACATTCCTGTGTTGGCTAGCATGTTTTTCCTGGGCTGGGAGATCTTGGATGAGGGCATACTCATGACATCTTAGAGCAGAGTGCCTGTCTGTTCACACCCTCAGTCTTCAGTGTCCCTAATTCCTGTTTCCTCCCTTGTTTTACTAATCCTTTGGCCCCATCACCCCAACCCTCATCTCATGTGCATTTTAGGAGTGAGAGACTCACTGTATAACAAGAATTCCAAACCCCTGACTCATGTAGCTTCTCTCCTTATGCATCAGGATGGGTGGGGACAGAAAAAACAAAACAAAACAAAGGTCCAGTGTTCAAAACACAGAACTTCACAGGCTTTTACATTCACATTGTTCAGGATGTCAATGCCAGAGGTGCAGACAGAGCTGGTCACTGATGCTCATTGCGGTCCACTCCTGGTTTCTTCCTTCTGTTACCTCAGGCAGACACCATTGTGGCTCTGCAGCCTCCACTGCTACATGCCCACATGGGCCTGATCTATAACCTGCTGCACTTTGCTCCTTTCCTTTGTTCAACTGGGAGACTTCTCTACGCCCAAACACTAAAGTGCCCTTGTCTGACTTGGGGCTGCCTGCCATTCCTGGATGAGCTATCATTCATCTGCCCATCCCCTGGTTCATCCATTTGTTTCTGTGACACAAATAACTGTGTATAGACGTCATTTTACTGGAGGCCTGATGTAGCTCATCACTTCTCATACGAGGATGCACACACACACACACATTGGTGGCACACTGTCTCCAGCACATCAGTCCATGTGCTCCTGTGTGTGTCCTTGTGCCTTGTGCACATTCTTAGGGACCTAAGGAGGACCAGGACTGTATCAGCCCCCTTAAGGTGAAGCCATCTACAAAGAGGACCAAGATGTAAGCACATACTGGGGAGGTGTCTAATCAAAATGTTGTTCCATAGCCTGGCAGAGAAGTGGCAGTTGGCTCTTTGTGGGGGAGGGGTCCAGGAACAGTGTGAGGGGTGAACAGGTTAAGGAGTAAGTCTACCAAGAAGACTTTGTGTCTGTCTGTCTGTCTGACTGACTGACTAACTACCTGTGCACCATCTCTGTGTGTGATCTGTCTCTGGCTTTCACTAGCTGGGATCCAGATGGGCATTAAGAACCCACTCTGGTCAGTTGTCTGGCCTCCCTCCTGCTCTATTAAATGGCTCCCCCCAAAGCTTTTCCGTTCCATTTACCTGTCCTTAAGTGTGAGCCTAATGGGCATATTTTGTTGCTGGAGTTCTCCTGTCCCATGCACAAATGTTTTTGTGCACATGGAATGTTCTAGATGTCATGCTTTGAGCTTAGATAAAGTAGTAAATTCACTTATTCCTGGGAAGATGACCAGTCACTAGCTCTGCAGAAGGAGAGGTGTTGGAGGTAACGGCTGGGCAGCTAGGAATGTGGGATGTTCCAAACTCTCTGGCAAGACAGACCCCTGACATCTTTGGTTAGGGAAAGGAGGAAGGAAAGAGGGAAGGAAGAAAGGAAGGAAGAGGAGGAAAGAGGGGAAATAGAGGAGAGGTCAAAAAGGAGAGAATGGAAGGGGCGGGAAAGATGTAGACAGAGGGAAGTGAGTTTGATGTTGGCCTATGTGGGCGGGCCTAGGGAGAGCCTTCTGTCCAGCACCACTGTCCAGGGCCCAGGGATTCACAATGCTCAGAGCTGGAGTCAGACACTGGTGTGATTGGACAGACAGAGCCTACGAGTCTGTCCTCAACCTGCCCCTTCATCTGTAGGCTTCTCCCCAACCTGGTGGACAACTTAGTGAACCGAGTGTTGGCCAACGTCCTCCCTGACCTGGTAAGGATGGGCGAGAGGGATTATGTTTTCATGGTCAAACGGGTGGCCGAGTGGGATGGAGAGAGCCAGGGCTGGCGTGTCTACGTGGGTTGGGACAGTTGAGTGGTAAGGTAAGAGGTCCAACCTGAGCACCCACAGCTCTGGACCCCTAACTGAGTGCTTCCTTGTTGTGGGACAGGTTTTATTACCTCTCTAAATTTGTTTCCCATCTTAAAGATGGGAATTAGGAGAGATCCCTCTTTCCTGGCCTGGTAGACAGGGCCCATAGAGAACAGTTAATCCATTTATACCACCTGCTGCTTCTGCCATGGGCACATGTTGCTCCCCAGATTCTACTCTTCCTGAGCTCTCTGGCATCTCTCCCTACAGCTTTGCCCCATCGTGGATGTGGTGTTGGGTCTTGTCAATGACCAACTGGGTCTTGTGGACTGTAAGTATTTCCTCTTTGTGGTGTAACCAATGTCCACTGATGCCTGCTTGACCTAGCTCAGGAACACCACAGCATCCGGAGGAGGACTCAGGGTGCTGGACAGTCCTTGCAAGCCAGAGCAGTTCCACAAGAATAACCAGGCCTTCCACACCGGCTGTTGCTATTGCTATGGCCCACCTAAGGCCTGGGAGGCCTGGCCTAGACAACAGCCAGAATCATGAATGGAAGCCTGACTCTACTCTGGTAGCTATGGAGTTAGAAAGAGTTCTTATTCTCTAAAAGGAGTCAGTGCAAACCCTGAACAGGCTTCAATGCTACCACCAGTCCTGGATTTCCTAGAGATCATTCCTGAAAGCAATATAGTCCTGTATGGCTGTGCAGTGCCAGCACTTTATAATCTCTCACATGGCATCCCCCACAAGGCCACAGTGCTTAACTCCCTCAGCCACACAGTGGGGCCCTCTTTGCTGGTGAGCCCATGTCTCCTGAGATGGGAAAAGAAAGCACAGGAGACAAAGTGTTGCAAGCAGTCAGGGGAATGTGGATCCAACCAAGAAGTCCATTGTGCTTCCATAGGCATTCCCTGGTGCACCATGCTTCACAGCTCACAGGGCCCCTCATTGGGATTTCTCCCCCAACCCTCCCACAGAATCTAAAAGTGACATTGAACACACTTTACAAAGGAGGAAATGAGTTCCAGAGAGGTGCAGGGACATGTTTGTGATCATGCAGCAAGGAAGAGGCAGATCTAGAAGCAGAAGCATGAGCTGGGGCCTTGGTCCGCACTATCCCTCCACCATATACATAGGCATGGGGACACTGGAGGTGGGTCTGTCTGGAGAAGAGGACTGTAATGTGACCCTCTCCTTTGCCCACAGCTTTGGTGCCTCTGGGGATACTTGGAAGTGTGCAATATACCTTCTCTAGCCTCCCACTGGTGACCGGGGAATTCCTGGAGTTGGATCTCAATGTAAGTAATGGACTAGAAACCTTCTTCCCCAAAGTTGAGTGTGAGCTTACCATGGGCTGGACACACACACACACACACACACACACACACACACACACACACACACACACGACATTTACACATGCTATGAATAGTATGTGAACAGGACCCTTTGTGGCTTATAGACCTTCTAGAGAAGAGCATGGAAGCATCCTCACATACCTTCCAGTGCTTACTGGGAGCCAGACACATACCAAGTGAGTGTTCCAAGCTGATGAGCTCAGTCTGCTCTCATAGGAACCACAGAGTGAGACTTGATTACTGACACAGAGAGGTGGTTCCATTTGTCCAAGGTTACACAGTTAGTGATTGCATGCCTGGGTTCTGAGCCTAGGCACCCAGCTACTAGTGTCTGCAGCTGCTGTTGAGATCCTGGGTCTGCTGGATAAATAACTAGCCATTAGCACACTGGTGCACAGTTAATAACCTGCTCTTAATGATTTCTTGAAAGTTCTGGTTGACAGTATTTGCTTCTTTCTATAGTATAAATCAGTGATGACCTGGGGGATGTGACTTTATTGGAGGTCAAGCTGGGAGACTTGTGAGATGGGTTGAATGGCTCCTCCAGCATCTCATGGATCTGGCACCCACTGTGCACAGTTCCTGTGCAGGCAAGCCATCCCTGGATCATGTGGACATGAGCCTTCAGTATAGAGATGCAGCCCATGTCATGTGGTTGCACTGGTCCATGTGCATGGATACATATGACCTGTCAGGCCTGGGCCCGGTGATGAAGGCACGGCAGGGAACAGGACAAAGCCTTTCTAGTCTATTGTAGGAGAGGCCACTAGAATCCTTTAAGCAAACCCAGCCCTGTGATGTGATAGTACCCAAAATAGGGACTGGGATGCACTAACAAAGTCAATAAAGGCTTCCAAGATGAGGTAGCCATTATGTTAAGTCTTGTTCAGTGACAGGAATGTAACAATAAATGGGTAGGAAAAGGTGGAGGTGTCAAGGAGTGGAGAGGTGGCTGGTCTAGTGTTGGTCCTGGTGGTTGAGATGCAGAAGAATGGTGAAGGCAGAGTAGCTGGCCTCTGAGTCCAGAGAAGACCTGCACACTGCACAGAGCATCATCTTTGGAGACAGATGGATCAGTGTGGACAATGCAGATGCATGCACACATTGACTTACTGTGATGGGGTGAGACGTGGGATCTGTGACATAGTGTATGTGTGTGCATATGCATGTGTGCACATGCATGTGGGTGTGTGTATTACTGTCTGTAGTAATTGTAGTTGTAACTGATCATAAAGCAGGAGCTGCCATGATCTCCTTCCCTTTCAAACACAGGAAGAAAGAGCTGTTTGTAAGAGTAGGTTAGAATTATGGGTGCAGTCAGGAAGGATTGTCCAGGTACCTCCTTCCAGACTCCAGCCTCCTCTTCTTCTCTCTCCCTTTCTATGCTCCTCAGACTTTAGTTGGGGAGGCAGGCGGTGACCTCATTGACTACCCCCTGGGACGGCCAGCTGTGTTTCCCAGGCCACAGATGCCAGAACTTCCCCCCATGGGTGATAACACCAACTCCCAGCTGGCCATCTCAGCCAATTTCCTGGGCTCTGTGCTGACCATGCTGCAGAAGCAAGGTGCGTTGGACATCGATATCACTGATGGCATGGTGAGTCAGCCCAGCAGGGCAGTAAGTGGCTGGACTGGGGTCCTTCTTAGCCTGTGCTTTAGAGGGAAGACTGAGAATAGCCTTGTCCTTAACCCCATACTCCAGTTAGGCCCAAAGATAGTGATCCGCCCACGTATACATCTATCTACCCATCTGCCCTCTAGCTATCCACCCACCCACTCATCAATTTTCTGTCTATTAGAGCTTCTCATGTGCCTCATAGGCACAGCAGTAAGCTGCTTCTGGTCCCAGGAGGAGGCAGTTGATCTCTGCTGGGTGTGATTAATTTCAGTACTTTACAAAAGGCATAGCACATTCACATGTGAGCACCTTAATATGAATATTTAGGATCCTCTTAGTTGGTCAACATGCATGCACCAATAATCAAAAGAGGCATGAAAACAAAACGCTAACAACCCAGAGTAGAGCCAGGAGCCACTCTTCCCAGCTTCTTAAAGAGAAATCTCACCTGTAGAATAGCTGCCATCACAATCCTATGTGCCTCACCTAGTTTACCAGATCATATTTGCCACGTGATTCATTTCTATCCATCCAGATACCTTCCCCATGACCTGTCTTTCCATTTACCCAATCATTCATCTATCTACTCTTCCATTCACCATTTGTCCACACACTTCTCCAACTGTTCTCACACCCATCCAGTCATCTGTCCACCAACCAATCCACTCTATTATCCACTCAGGCATTCATTCAGTATCTTTCTTTCCATTCATCCATTTATCCACCCACCCGCCTATGAACCCATCCATTCATTATCTATCTATCCATCCATTATCCCCACCCATCTACGAATCCATCTATTCATTATCTATCAATATATCCACCTAGTCACTTATCCATACTATTAATCTATCAACCCACCCTTCAATATGTTGGAAAATTTGAGATTTTGAGACATGGCATTATAATCCATAGTACATTGCTTCTCCTAAGAATGAGATATTCTAAAAAAAACAAAAACAACAAAACAAAACAACCTCCCCCACAAACTACCCAAATCGTGAAAATCTAATTCTTCTAAGAAGAAAGTATCCATTTAGGTCCAGTGTAGGGTAAAACTCTTTTTGTTTTAAGTGTGTAAGTGTCCCTTTTGAACGTGTGACTAGTCTCAGGTAATGACTTTATGCGCTGCATTGGTTCAGTGGCCACTGCTCCCCCCCAACGCCTCTCTCTCCCCCCCACACACAGGAGGAACTGCTTTTTATTGCTTAGCATCTATATTTCACTAAACAAGTAAACACGAAAGGAATAACGGAGAGGACAAGCAGACACTAGGTGGCGCACATGGACTTGGCCAAGATTTCCCAGAGAATTCCACTAGAGAAGAAAGATTTTGGCTTGCCTAGAGTACATCAAGCCATATCTGTAGACAGAAAGCCTAAGTGACTGCTCCCATCCATTTAGCCATGCAACTGCAATGTGGGCTACACAGTGGCCACTCTGGAGTGTATTCTTGGAGTGTGGGGCTTTTTAGGGGCTCTGTCTGTTTTACTGTGCACTGGAATCTAAGCACTGTGTTACAATACCTGCCTATCTCCATCACTTCAGGACTCATATGACTTGTCTTTGCTCCACAGTTCGAAGATCTCCCTCCACTCACTACATCCACCCTGGGAGCCTTGATTCCCAAGGTAAGTGATCCCAAGATGTCCTTGTCTCTAGCTTCTTTTATGACCTTAGGGGAACACCTCCATGTCACTGGTGTATATAGTTAGTACTCTGCAGTTTTAAGTGGTGCCCTTTGGTTAAGAGGCAACAGAAGTCATAGCCATGGAAGTTCTAACTGGCTCCCTGAAATTCAGGATAAGTGTGGAAGCCAGATCCTAGTGAGGGGACACAAGGAGTCTGAGGATGACAGATCTGACCCTGGTGGTGGACCAGCTTTCACAGTCTCCTCCTGGCTTGGCCACTCCCTGGCTGGGTGATTATGTAGTATTGAAGTTTGAACTCAGGGCTTTGCATATTCCAGGCAAGTGATCTTCAGTCTGTGTGACCTTGGAAATAGTCTTATCATTTCTGAGTTTATTCTCCTCATTTGTAGACAGAGATTTGCCCAGGTTGTCTAGAGGGACATGCGGTGAGGGCACACACAGGCACATGACAGCTGAGAGTTGGCCGGTGTTTAGAGCAGGGCACTACTCAGCATGGTCCAGCCACTCTTATCACTGCCAGTGACTGCACCTGTCCAGGCCTCTGCTTTCTCACCTGGAAACCAAGACCCAGGGTGAACATTTGGCAGATGTCAACAGCTGTTCTTGCTGATACTTACAGATTCCATTTGAAGTGGCCATGTAAAGGCAGAACAGAAGTTTCTCTATTTCCAACTCTAGTTCTTGGCATGTTCATCGAAGAATCCTGTGGGTAAAAAGTGCCATACCAAAAGAGGGATACGCATTTACAGTCTGCTGTACCTTTCCCCAATCTCTTTGATGGAGAGAGAGAGAGAGAGAGAGAGAGAGAGAGAGAGAGATGAGAAATTGAGAACAAAGCTCAGCCAGTGATTGCCACCTCCTTCATGTGGCTGGCATTTGAATAGCAGAAGTACCCATCTTGGTCCTTAGCATGCAGCTCCACCAGGGACCTCTGATACTAGAACACTTCCTGTGCTCACTATTCCCGGAAAGCTCATGAGATTGATCCCCTCATTCACTGGGAAACCCCTGTTCTCAGCTGGGCATCAGGCATAGAGAGATCAGCCCATCTACAAGGACACAGGTTTAAATGGCTCAAGATGGTCAGAGTTGAGGTTAGACAAAGTGGCAAGTGCTGGAGCTACAGAGAACAGCTCGACCCAGGCTCTGGTGGCCTCCTGAGGCCCTGATTCTCTGAGGACACAGTTCCAACTGCCTTGGGGCCTCTATGAAGGAGGTGTTGCTAATCTCTCAGAGACACTGTCTGTTTGGGGGTAATGCTCCTGAAAAATCTCTGTGAAAGGTCAGTTGGTCCAGTGCTGATTAGTTGATACTCACACCCTAGAGGATGAATTTGCAGGTAAATTACGTGGAGAATTTACTGGATTTGTTCATGGGCCAAGAGTTCCTAAGAAGACTATCAGCTCACTTGAGTCAAGGCTAAGACCTGTCTTTTTAGGCCTAATCATCCCCATCCCAGCCACTGACAATTTCTGTGGGAGAAAACAGTTATTTTCCTGCTCTCTGAAAGTGACCAAGGGTTTGTGCAGTGTTTACTTTCTATATTTAGGAAAGAGTACTATATGGAATTCTCCGGGTATTTAGCAACTGTGATAAAATCTTTTCAGAATTTATCTTTGGGGATTTGATTTGCAGAAACAGGTTCAAGTGCCTGCCCTAGGGTCCTCAGGGGACCCAGCCAATCCTTGCTGGTGAACTCTACCTTGAGATGGCCTGGGGCTGCTTTCACATGCCAGGAATGGTATACAGGGAAGGCCCTATGCTCCCTAGTTGGCCATAGACACTGTGCTGTAACAGTTGCCTCTGGCCTCTGCTTTCTCTTCTAGTTAAAAAAAAAAAAGTACCCGGAGTTTGAGAGGTTGAATTAATGAAGTTTTGACTGTTGCTCAGCCCCTGCCTCAGGACTTCAGGAAACCCCACTTGCCTCTGAGCTGAACCATTTCCTGAGCATCTCTATATATCTGGCATTGAGCTTGAGGCTCCGGCCGTCTTGTCACATGTAGTTTGTATGGTGGCCCTATGTGAGGGGATCAGAGAGGGCAGGTAGCCTCTTGCTTCACTCCACAGTGGGTCATGCCTTTTCCTGGAGTGTGTGGCCTCCTCTGGTGGGGAACTCGCACCACCCCTACCCACTCTGTGTTTGGAGGTTAGCTGACAAAAGTCCACTGATGGTGACCTTGCCCACCCATCTGATGCCACCCACAGGTGTTCCAGCAGTACCCCGAGTCCCGCCCACTCACCATCAGGATCCAGGTGCCCAATCCCCCGTCTGTGACGCTGCAGAAGGATAAGGCACTGGTGAAGGTGTTTGCCACCTCTGAGGTTGTAGTCTCCCAGCCCAATGATGTAGAGACCACCATTTGCCTCATCGACGTGGTATGTGTTTGAGGGTGAAGCTCCAACAGCTGGGTCTAAAGACAGAGACACTAGGTCTCCTCAGGCTCTGTCTTCTTAGCATCCCCATATCCAGCTTCTGGACTAGGGGAACTGGCTCATGTCTAGCCATTACCACTTCTGGCTGTGTGACTTTGAGTCAGTGGCTCCCTGTCTTTGGGTCTGACTTTTTCTTCTCCTTGAGGAGCAGCAGCTGGACATTAGTAAGGTGCTTAGAGCAGCTTTGGGGACATCACAAAAGTTTTGAAGTGTAGCTGTCAGTGTTCAGACAGGTCACATGGACAATACTCATGGGCACTACTGTGTATTATACCTTCTATATGGTGCCAAGGAATAGCACATGACAGCCATTCCCTTGTCTCTGGTGTCTAGGAAGGGACAAAATAGCTGTCTCCACAATTATTTAATAGCAGAGAACCCTCTTCATTTTAATTGTTACCGGATCACTGGATATATTTATAGGATATAAGATGTTTCAATGCATATACACTGTGTGCAGTAACAAAACTAGAGTCATTATCATACCTACCCATTCACATAAGCATCAGATTACACACACACCATCTCATACACCCATCATCTCACACACTCATTACCACACACACCCATCACCACACACACCCATTAACTGACACACCCATCAGTTCACACACTCATCACTACACACATCCATCATAGCACACACCTACCAGTTCTCACACACACACACACACATCTGTTTACATATCTATCACCCCACATACCCATCAGCTCACACACCCATGAGCACACACTCATCAGCTTACACACCCATCACCTACTTCAGAGACCAATCAACTTGCTCACACACTTACCTCCTTTTTGCACTTGAATAACTAGACCTTCTCTTCTCCATCTATCCTGAAGTATGATAAATTCTTGGGAACTCTTGCCATACCATAGAAGAATTCTTAAAAATGGAATCAATCCTTCTCCCTTGCTTCCCTTAGCTCTCTGAAGAAAAATGATCTCATACCTCCCTCCTTCCAAGTACTGCAAGGTCTCCTCTTGGTCACATGGGCATGTTTCAGCTCCTCAATGCTCTTCAGAAAAGTCAAGTGTACTCTAAACACAGTGCCTTTGCTTGGACTGTCTCTTGATGTCTGCATGGGCCTTCCTCAGGGCCTTGGCACATGCCCTCCCCTATGGCCTGGATGACTCTTCCACCCCTCTTTATCTGCTCAAACCCTACACTCTCTCAGTGCTTGGTACAAAGACCATTTCCTCATGATGGCTTCCTGTGACAGCTTAGACCCCTGCCTCTGTCTCCGGGGCCCTAGCTCTTCTTCTCCACGGTCACCAATTCTGTCCCCTAAGTTTGTTGGAGGCAGACTTTAAATTTTCATAAGACTGTTGTATTTTATTTATTAGGGGAAGACTATGAGGGACACTAAGAAATTTTCCTATGATAACTTTTGCTTGAAGAGTGGAAAGAGTCTGGACATTTTATGTCTCTCATGGAGCAGAGTGATTATGATTGGCAGGGCTGTTGCCAAATTGCATCTTCAGAGGCTCATTTCCAGCAAGGAACGGCTACAAGTCCCCTTCTAAAGGGATCTTGGGGGACTTTGTCATCACCCACAGTCTCGCTCTTGGGCATGTCTCTGAGAAATGTTCACTTAACTAGTACAGCGATGTATGTGGAAGCAGTACTGGGTTTTGACTTACTCCTGAATGCAAGCTTTTGAGGGTACCCTTGGCAGTCTTGGACTTAAGAGGAGGTCAGACTTCTTGGCACAATAGTGACCTACCATACTCAGGTGAACACTGAGCACCCGGCCTGCAGTAGCCTGCATGACTACAATGTGCTTATTTTCCTCCCTCCAGGACACAGACCTCTTGGCCTCATTTTCTGTGGAAGGGGATAAACTTATGATTGATGCCAAGCTGGACAAGTAAGAGAATCTTCAGCCATGGGCTTCTGCTTCTCAGAGTGCATCTTCTGTATTGAGACTGCCGGTGTTGGATCATCAGGCAGGGAGGGGGTCAAGGTCTACTGTGTGGCTGTGAGGGCTGGGTAAATCAAAGAGGTGGGCCAAAGGCAGGAACAGAGCCAAGAGAACCTGCTGTGCCAAGAAGAGCATCAGGACTCACTAACTTGTTCTTGGTCCTTTATTTATTCATTGTGACTTTCCTAAAGGCCCATGACATCAGGGCCCTCACTCTCCTGTTTTAGAACGAGGGTTCAGAGAGGTGGATGTGCTAACTCAATGCTACACAGAGTGGAGCTAGGAGCTAGTGCAGGTCAAGGTGCCCACTGTCCTGAATTGAGCATTGTGTTTTAGAGTCCAGCAACACCATTTAGAGCTTGTTGTGATCACTGACTGACTGTGTGATGTCAGATGTCAGATGACTTCTCTGGGTCCCAGTCTTCCCCTCTGAAGATGGGGACAATAGCCTCTACTTCATAAGATTCATGGCAAAACACTGCCATCCACTGGGTGCCTCTGGTGCAGGTACCAAGAAAGGTTCTGGAAGTTTCTCTTGATCCAGTTCTGCAGAAATAAGGGTTACTGTCATCCCCTTTTCAAGATTAAAGGGTTCCTACTTTGGACTTTCAGCACACACCTAGGTCAGGGTGAGTTTTCTTTTTTGACAATCAGTGTTGATGAAGTCAGGGAATGAAGACATTGGCAGGTAGTGCTAGTTTGCCATCCAGGATGGTCTGGGGAAATGGCCAGCCAAGTCTGGTGAGAAGAACAGCCATGGGAGAGCAAGGATTTCTGAAGAGTAGAGCTTGGCTTTGCAGTGGGAAAGTGATGGACAGTTTGCAGAGTCTCAAGGTATTTGGGTGGTGTGGGGTGGAGAGGGCTGAGCATGAACCTCAGGATGTCCAACTAGGAAAGCCTTCTCCTTGGGAGGCTGCTGTCTGTCCAGATGGAGGCTGAACCTTCCTGTTGAGCAGCCACAAAATCCGTCTGCCTCTGGGGGAGAGTCTGTGAGTTCCCTTAGGTCAGGGCTGTGTGGACCCTTTTGTTGTTGTGTGTGAGTTCACACCCAGGCCCCGCTTCTCAGAGTATCACAGGCTCAGGGTGAATTCTGTTACCCTCCCCTAGGTTTGTGGCTGAGCCAAGAGAACCAGCAGCCTCAGCCTGGGGTGGGGTGCTTTCAGGATTAAGTGAGATAGAGGCAGTGTCCCCACAGGGCACTGGCCACATATAACACATGGTTCCAACTACTTCATAGGGACCCCTCCCATTTAGTCCTGGCAGTCATTCCCTATACAGATAAGGAAACTGAGGCATGGAGAGGTGAAGTTCCTAAGACTACACAACCAGTCAATGGCAAAGCTGCAATTCCAGGCTTACTTTTGTTCTTAGTGTTCTTAGTGCTCAGTATAGGAAAGTGAATTGTACTCAGTCTTACCAGGTTGAGAGTCTTCCCATGTATTCTGGCGGAGGCTACGGACAGTTATGAGTTCTGGGCCATTACTGCTTTTAATGAGTCACTTTTTTTTCCACTGCAGGACCAGCCTCAACCTCAGAACTTCAAATGTGGGCAATTTTGATGTAAGTATTAGGGTTTAGGCATCAGAAAAGATCTTTCGAGGGGACCATGTCTTCTGAGCCTAGCTGATCCCAGCATGGTTGGGATCACAGGGGACTGGCATTGGCACTGTCACCCCTTTTCATGGATGGAGACTGAGGCTGGATGGAGAAAGCTGGGGTGTGTGTGTGTGTGTGTGTGTGTGTGTGAACTCACAGCTCCTGCTTGCTGCCAGTGGCACTGCTCATTTTAGTTGACACCTTGGAGCCCCACTTTTCTTCAGAACAAGGAGGACCCAAGGCAACCAGGTGCTTGGGGGGCCATCTCTCCTCTTGAAATTTGTGAGCTGACTCGTGTGACTGTAAACATTACCCACTCATACTGAGCCTCCATTTTCTCCTACAAAAAAGAAGTGGGTTTGGATTCATTTCTCTTCTAAATTTTGGATCCTGGAGAGCTGCCTTTAAGGGCCGACAAATCTGAGGTGTTCAGAATCAGGACTGATTCCCAGGCCCATTGCTTTTGCCCACTCCTGGGTCCCCCAACTAAGTCTTCATAAGAGTGCTCCCTCCCTCCCTCCCTCCCTCCCTCCCTCCCTCCCTCCTTCCCTCCCTCCTCTCTTTGTTTCTCTCTCATTAATTGGCTTTGGCCAGGCTTGAGTGAGGTTTCTGCACATGATGAGAAAGGCAGACTCATTGACTCGTTTCTGAGCTTTTCCAACCCCAAGCTCTACCACCAGTGGCATAGATGTTACCAGCTCAATTTTAGGCAGAGAAACTCTACCCATCTTTATAGCTGCTGGAGCATGCCCCAAACTAGAACAGACACCTCTGGACTCCAGGGGAGGAGGAGTACCACATCCCATGAGCATAGTGGAAATGCATGGAGTCCCTAAGCATGCCTACAGCTCCAAACAAGCCTTGTCCTGATGGCTTTTCTCATTTAGTCCTTGCATCAGGCTTCTGCCTTCAGCCGTGCGTCAATTCCTCTCTTTCCAAATAAAGACTGTAAACTCAGTGACTTCCATGACTCATCAGAGGTAGCAGAGCCATGGAGGAGTAACCACACTCAGCCTGTGCAGAGAGCCCTGTGGCAAGTGTTTACACACATTGATTGTTCTGGTTTTCAATGATGTAGTAGGAGTCATCCACTCTTGTTTGCATAGAGGGAACGCAAAGCCTAGAGCAGTCAAGGGCAGTTGTGCATCTGCCCCTCAGCACCAGTGAAGGATCATCTCCAGGGCCCCTAGGATAATCATACCCTGTGTGTAAATGCTATAGTGTTTACATGTGGCCATTCAATCCTTCTGCATACATTCCATCTGATCTAGATCATGTGACTGTAATTATGTCTGCATTGCTTAGAGAATCATGATGAGAAGAATGAATTCAAGCATATTTAGTGCAGATTAAAAAACTTTTTTTTTGTTGTTGTTGAGAGGGTGATCTCTTACTAGCTCAGGCATACCTTGAACTCTTGGCAATTTTCATGCCTCTGAGCATATGTAATTTTGTTTTCCAACATTTTGAAGTGCATTGACTGAGCCCCCAGAAGCAAAGGTTTATGAACACAGAGGCCTGACCATATTACTAAAGGCTGAAGGCCAGGCAGGTGACAAGATTCCATCACAATCCCCAGAGTCCTTGCAAGTAGAACCACTGCACAGTTGAGGAAGTCCAAGGTCAGAGGGGTACAGATCCTTCCCACTGTGCCTGGAGGTTGAACTGGGATGTGCAGGCTAGCTATGAATCCTCAGCCTCCTAGGGGAGGAGCCAAGCCTTCTTTACCTCTTGCCTCCTAGCAACTTTGATCCTCATTTTTTCTGTCTGTATGTGAGCAGGTGGACCAAGGGCGCTGGGGTTGTCTCAAGCAGCACTAGGTCTTCACTTGGGATTCCAGGTCTCTCAGGTCCTCCAGGGTCCACTGAAACTGACTTGAGCCCTGCCTGAGTTCAGGTATTCTTCTCAGGTATTCATCTTGGAAATGCTGGTTGAGAAGATCTTTGACCTAGCGTTTATGCCAGCAATGAATGGTAAGAGTGGGTGTTCAAACCTCTCTGGGGCATGTGAGTCAGGGATCTAGTGACTACTGGCTTATTGTGTATATTGAATATATAGCTATATGATACAGTGCCATTTCTGAGGACTTGATTAAAATAGATTGACTTAAGTCTCTGAAAGCAAATGCTCTTCAAGTTTACAAATTAATAAGAATCATTTTTAGATTTTTTTTTGAGGCAGGGTCTCACCCTAGTAGGTCTCAAGCTTGTGATTCTTCTGCCTCAACTACTTATATGTTAGGATTACAATTGTATGCCTCTGTGCCCACTTTAACATTTATTTTTACATAGCAAATAACAAATGCCCATATTTCTGTTGACAGGGAACAGCATGGTTCCCAAGCTCCCACATCTGCTTTCTGTTTGGCTGATGGTTTTATTTTTCTGATTCCCATGAAAATTATATGTATGTAAATTTTGTAAATCACAGAATAGATTTTAGAAGGTCCTACCCAGAGATGAGTCATGTGAACTATTTAGTATTTCCTTTAAAACTCTTTCTCTTCATTTTTACATCTTCAAGTTCCCCCTTGACTCCTTAAGTGTCATAGGAGGGACAGAGGAAAGAATCAGCACCAGGCAGGCCAGAGCTAGAGACTCTTGCTTTCACTTGATATTTGCCTTAGTTAGGATTTTTATTGCTATAAAGACACACTATGACTATGGCAACTCACAAAGGAAAACATTTAATTGGATAGCTTACAGTTGAGATGTTCCGTCCATTACCATCATGGTAAGACATGACAGAGTGCCGGCAGACATTATGCTGTCGCTGTATCGCTGTAGCCAAGTGTCTTACATCTTGATCTGCAGGCAACAGGAAGTGTTCTAAGACACTGGGCAGTATCTTGAGCATACAGCCTGTTCCCACAGTGACACACTTCCTCCAACAAGGCCACATCTCCTAATAGGCCACTCCCTTTGGGGGGCATTTTCTTTCAAACCACCACAGTATCCTTGAAGAAAATCATTTTAGCTTAGAAAGTCTAAGTGCAATCTATGCCCTTCAAAAGTAAGAGGTTTAACTAGATCTATGCTTTCCAAAGTAGGTCTACAAAACAATAGTAACTTAAGAAGAGAGATCTGTGGCCATAGGAGATAACAGTGTAGTTATCCCTGTAGGACAGGCCCCAAGCACCCACAGCTGCACCCACAGCTGTTTTTTCTCTGCTTAGATTTTCTGCCTGCTTCCAAGCTGTCTTGCCATAGTCCAAAACAGTCACTTTATTAGCCAATGGCAATAAAGCATACTCACAGCATACAGAAAGACATTCCACATCATTCCTTCTTTTTTTGCCCCTGACATCTTTTTTTAAAAATATTTATTTATTTATTATGTATACAGTATACAGAAGAGGGTACCAGACGTCATCATAGATGATTGTGAGCCACCATGTAGTTGCTGGGAATTGAACTCAGGACCTCTGGAAGAGAAGTCAGTGCTCTTAACCTCTGAGCCATCTCCCGCCCCTGACATCTTAAACCAAAAAACCCCATGGCAACTTACATGTTAGGGGCTCACATGCATCATTCTGTTTCTTCACTCAGCAAATATTTCTCTTGTTCTCTCATGCTAAGGACATAGTCCCTAAGGAATTGATATGAGCATGACTAGTACAGAAAAACAGAATTGATGCGCTCTAGTTTTTGTAGTGGTAGAAGTAGCAGCTGCCTAGAGCTACTGGCCTAAGGTCTAGGAACCCTGTAGATGACAAGACTTGGGAAGAGTCTCAGGGGAGGTCCAGAGCTCACCTTGGAGGGGCTTGGGATGTGACTCAGTTGGTAGAATGCTTTCCTAGTACCCATGAAGTCCTGTGTTCAGTCTCCAGTGCCATAAACTGGTCATGGTGGTGCACATCTATAATTCCAGCACTTGGAGATAGAGGTAGAAGGATCAGAAGTTCAAGTCATCTTCTGCTACATAGCAAGTCTGAGGTCATCCTGGGCTTCTGGGCAGGAACCTCTGCATGAGAGGCAGAAAAGACAGCTATGACCTTGCAAATGCTGGTTGCTTTTGACCAGGCTACCACCTCTTGACCACATAGACCACACCTGATCTGACTCCCCCCCCTACCTTCTTTACAGCTCTACTGGGTTCTGGAGTTCCTCTGCCCAAAATCCTCAACATTGACTTCAGCAATGCTGACATTGATGTGTTGGAGGTAAGGAAGGCAGTTTTCTTTCAGCTTTGGACATCAACTTTGCCCACATTGAGAGGAAGTGTGTGTGTGTTTGTGTGTGTGTGTGTGGTGTGTAGTATGCATGTGTGTGGTGTGTCTGTGTGGTATGTGTGTGTTTAGTATGTGTGTGTGGTGTGTGTGTGTCTGTGGTATGTGTGTCTGTGTGGTGTGTGTGTATGTGTGTGTGTGGCATGTAGTATGTGTATGTGTGGGTCTGTGTGGTATGTGTATGTGTGGTGTGTGGTGTGTGTGGCGTGTGGTATGTGTGTGGTGTATGTGTGTTTATGTGTGTGAGGTTGATGTGTGTGTGTGTGTGTGTGAACTTGAGCTTTCCCTTTCAAAGCACAGGACCAGAGTGCGGGAACATGGTACAAATCTGAAGACTTTGATGCCCGTTGCTCCCTTGTCTCCAGCTGGGAAAGCTGAGGCTCCAAGCGGCGGCACGTGTGCCACGCTGAAGTGTGGCTGCATTCATTGAACACCTACTTTGTGCCCCCATACACTGGAAGCAAGTTCAGGCCTAGCTTCAACTTGGCTACCCTAGCCTAGCAGAGATCCACCCTCATGAATAATTGACTAACGGCCTGATGGCAGGTGCCTTGGAGTTCAAATTCACGAACTTTGTTTGCATCGTAAGAGGCATGTGTGCTCAGCATGCAGTATGTGGGAAGTGTAGGCAAGGTTCAACCTATGAATCATACAGGTGGACATTCGAGCCAGAAGTCACCCCATCAGATGCTTGCTGGCATTCATTCTGACCTTTTTAGAATTTCTACCTCAATCATGGCTCTGATCCAGAGGGCACTGGGCTTAAAGAATGAGGACTTCTGCCCAGTACTATCTGGGTGGCTTTGGGCAGATTACACAACTTCTCTGGTCTTCATTCTTCTGGTCACTGTCAGTCCTCAGGCTACTTTTAGAGTAAGATGGGAATCCAAGTGGAAGGGTTTTGGATAGCCCTTAGAAGGCAGTATGCCTTCTGGAACTGTCTGTCATTCCCATTGCCTCCAGCATAATGTCACAGGAGGGACATCCTAGACCCTAAACTCAGAGCTTACCTCTTCAGAATACATTCCCAGAATGAGCTGAATGAACCTTTGTTCCATATGGGGGGACTATCCCTAGAAAAATGCTGGATGTATTTGCACAGCTCTGGGTGTGCAAAGCACATACACATTGTGACTCCCTTCACATCAGGGAGGGAGCTCAGGGGGGTGAACAGTGCAGGTCTGGAAACATCCCAGGGGTGTCTGCTGTCCGTAACCCCATCCCTTTGAGTGTCTGCAGACTGACACTGTCTGAACCTGTTTCTTTGTCAGTCACCAGGGAACAGCAGTTCCCATCTCATGATGTTTGAGAGAGAGATCACGTGACATCACATTAGCAGTATGGCTATTGTAACCAAGGGGCTGGGACACAGGAACAGGACTGACATGGATTTACCCTCCCAGTCATCATTTCACTATTCTCTGGGCACGTGCTCCATGTACCATACCATGATCTCCATCACAACTTACCCCAGGCCCAGCAAAATCTCCAGCTGACTTTTGGACCTGTACAATAGTGGCACTGGTAATGGTAGACAGTTCACACACTACAAGAACTGAGTGTCAGCAGGACAGACCACAAACCCAAAGTCACGCTGCTGGAATTTGCAGGGAAATACCTGCAGTGACTCCAAGCATTGCCCTTCCATGGAACTGCCCCTACTCTCCAGGCTTTCTTGAAGCAATAGGCATGATCTTTTTCTTCCTGAAAACTCGTTCCTGACTATTTCCATATCAAAATACTTAATACTTCATAACAATGACATTGTTTTAATTCTCCTTCAAATCCCAGTAAGGGGAGTGGGATCTCTAAGTTAAACTATACAAGTTGATTTTATTCATAGTAATTAGGAAATAGTACGATAATGTAAGGAGGTATAAACGTGTCTGGAAAGTTTGAAGGTAAGGTCATCTCTGGACCTGGTCTTGCAGTTTCTTGTAGTTTTTTCCCTCATCATTTTTATGCAAATGTAGGCACTTATTTTATCTTTTGTTTTGAGATCATTTTAAATGTATAGGGAATTTGGAAAAAAGAGGGAAACTAGATCATTCCAGTATGCTATTTCTCTGACTTCCTCTCATGTTAGCAATTTATATAATCAACCAAAGCCAAGCAGTGAGCACCAATGCAGGGGTCCATCAGCTCACCTGTATGGCCTTTGTCCTGCTCAGGGTCTGCTCTGGGATGTCCCAGATTGTCTTGTGTTCCTTTGTCTCCTCTGGCTCCTGCCAGGCTTCCCCAGTGTGAAAGGCGCACTTCACTCTGACAGGCACATATGCATTGTGGGGGAACTCAGATGCTCACACACACCTTGTGGGGGACTCACAGATGTTCACACGCCTGCCTTATCATTGCACCTCCTACTCACTTTGGCTCCCGTCAGCAACAGTTATTGCTATGGGTTTGCCTGTTCCAGTTGTATGCATGTGTAACTCCCTTTATAGTTATTAATCCGAATTTGTACATAAGAAAGAACTGTTCCTCAACTCCCATTATTTATGTGTTCACTAAACTGTATGTATTAAGATATACTCACAATGGGCATTTTATTAGGGTTACAATCTGTGCACTATTCACCTTGTATAACATTCTTAAGTTATGTATCCTGGGTTTGGGAAGCTATAAACAAAGATATAAGTCCCCTTCTCTGATTTGGTTGAAAAAGATGAGGGGCAAAAAGGGAAGTGTCCCCCATCTTGCACAAGATCCTCTGTTCAGGGCAAGATAATGATCCAGACAGGTAGGTGATCCACAGGCTGACCGACTCTGCTCATTCCATGAGATGGGCAAGCAAGTGGTCAAGGCTGCAGTCAGTGCCACCTCCTCACCTGGTTATCTCTTCTGCCCTGAAGGACCTTCTGGTGCTGAGCACATGAGTGACAGAGGCAAATACAATGAGAAGAAGTCAGACCCAGATCCAGAGAGGATTGGCCTGGACACCATCCCAGTCCCATGTTCCTCCAGTCCTCACCACAGGGTCCCGTCTCAGCTCTCCCATCCTCCTCCTCACCTGCCCTCACCCTGGAAAAGGATCAGCCACTGCTCATTGGTTAACAATGTCATGCTCAGGACACCATGGAAACTGAGATCTTGTGAATTTAATAAAACATTTCACTTTCTCTGCAGTTGGGGTGTCTCCATGAAGGACCCTCCTTCCTTACTTCCTTGAGTATGTTTTGGATATTGTCAGTGGATCTGTATCTGCCTGGAGGACGACACACTGACGATCCTGCAGAGGAGTGGAGTTAGGGGTGGGAGTGAGGACCAGGACTTGGATTCAGCTTTTAGTGATTTCCTTCTGCACTCACCTTGGCTTGTCTCTCTTGTCTCAGTTTCCCCATCACTGCTCAATGCACAGGGAGGGCCTGGATCCAGAAGTAATCAATTCAAAGTCAACAGGCATCACGTTACTAAAAGATTGTCATGGCCCAAGCCCTGGTGCCATTATGACTGGGATTCGCTGTCCTTTGTGGCTTTTGGTTTCTTTCTCTGCCCAGGTATAGAAGGGTGTGTTCCCAAACAGAAGGTTCCCCCAAACACACACAGACACACACGCACGCACGCACATGCGCCCGCTCACGCATACATTTTCCTTTTGACTCATCCCCTGAGAGCTTAAGTCTGCAGATTCAGTACAAGGCCATTAGAACTTGATGTCATTTAACTTCATGGGAGCATCAGGAACCAGGATGAGCCCCATTCACAGATGATGAAACTAAGGCACCAAGAAATTCAGGGGCTTGACCAATGCCATGCAGCTGAGGCTTGGAGTTGGTGGCTTAGCTCTGGGCGTTATGTTATGATGCCATGAGTACCTGTAGCTGGAGAATGGGGCCCCATGCAGCTGGGCAGCTCAGTGAGACACACAGGGTCTTGGGAAAGAGATACTGGGCTGATGTAGAGGGACTTTATAATAGAGTAAGGAAAGGAAGAGAGAGAGAGAGAGAGAGAGAGAGAGAGAGAGAGAGAGAGAGAGAGAGAGATCTTGCAGGAGGAAACAGTGAGGGGATAAAAGAGATCAAAAGAGAGAATTCTTCTTAAATGAAGCTTGGTGTCAGGACACTGGGTGGGCCAGGTTATTGCCCATTAGCCAGGACTCCAGGAATATGAATCCCGAGACCTTGCCTTAACTGTTCACTGCTCTGCTGCCTCTAGTCCTAAGTTGTAGGTTTCATGTACCTTTAAAGTTTATAATCCCAACAGTAAAGACAATAGCTCTGAGAACCATCAAGTTCCCAAAGCAGTCCTGTGGGTACCAGTCCTTGGCTTCTAAACACATAGTCAGTGGTTGTACACTCAACAAACTCTAGGCTCTGACTACTGAATCATTACCTCACAGCTGACATACTCCCAAGGTTGTAGAAACACTCAAAGACAATGAGCTTCTCTTCATCATTAATAATAGCCATGCAGTATTCTATATCAGGTACCCAGCAGACAGGCAATTGTGTACTCACTACCTCAGAATCTCACTGAGAGAAAAGAGTTTGAAGTTTAGAAAAAGGAGACTCATGGGACTGGATAGATGGCTCAGGCATTAGGAGCACATACTGCTTTTGCATAGGACCTGAGGTAAGACTCCAGTGCCAATGCTGAGTAGCTCATAACAACCTTGAACTCTACCTTCTAGAAGATATAATACCTTTGTCCTCTCCTGGCCTCAATGGGCATCTGTACACATGTGCATAGACCCTGACACACATATATAAATGATGTATTTTTAAAATTAAAATAGGGATTGGATAGATATAGCTCAGCATTTGAGAGCACTGGCTGTCTTCCTGAAGACTCAGGCTCAATTCCCAGAACCCATATAGCAACTGACAACTGTCTGTAATTCCAGGACCAGGAGATTCAACTCCTCTTTTGACTTTTGTAGGCCTTGACAGGTGGTGTAGTCATATGCAACTAAAATGCTCATATATTTTAAAAAAACATGAGAAAAGTATCCTCAGATAAAATGCATTGTATAGATGTATAAAAATAATTATACTAAAAGAATTAATGCAAGTATTAGTTAAAAGAAAAAGGGGACTCTAATCCTACCTCAGACACTTGGAAAGTCTTCCTGAAACTCAAGTTCCTCATGTGCATGATGAATGTGAGGCTACTAAATAAAATTATATTTTTCCTGAGGTGCTTAGCACTGAGACTAGCACACAGACACAGCACCAGCACTCAATCTATATTCACTATGGTTATAAACAGAGTTGGCAAATTCTTTTAAAATATTCCTTTATATTATGTGTGTAGCTGTTTTGCTTGCATGTATGCCTGTGCCCAGAAAAGGGCATTGGATTCCCTTGAACTGGAGTTACAGAGGGTTATTATCTCTGTGGGTTCAGAGAATCCAAACCAGGTCCTCTGGCTTAACCATTGCCTGTCTTTCCAACCATAGAGCTGGCGAATACTAAAGCAGGAAGCTATTAGAAGAGTTGGGATAAGTGTACTAGGTGCTTCTCCCATCCCTGTAAGAAATACCCAATAGAAATACCCAAAGGGAGGAGGGGTTTTCTCTGCCCAGTTTCAATCCATAGTGATGGGAAGGCATAGTGCTTGGTGTCTATGCTCGTGGGAGCATGATGCTCAGATCTTGGCAGAACAGGAAACAGAAGCTAGACTGGCATCAGAGCCAGGCTAAAACTGTGAAGGGCTCATAACCTGTGCCCTGTTTCCACCATCTAAGGCTTATCTAATAAAAGCTGCACAGCACCCTCAAATATTACCACTACCTGGGCATAACATAAGCATGTGGGGGAACATTCCAGATTCAAACTACAGTAGTTGTCTATTGGTTCATGGAAGTTTATGGTCTAATAAAGAAAAGTACATTAGATCTAACTTCAAGAGCCCAGATCTCTTATCAGTTTCAAAATATTCTTGAAAAGCCTAGAGTGCCTTAGACAGTTTCTTAGTTATGAATTTCTGTTTAAACAAAAAAGTTGGGAGCAGAACATAGTCTGCCCAGGACACAGTTGGCATATTAGCAGCTGGAGAATAGCTGATTCCCTAGGTGCACAGCTTAGAGGTTAGATGGTGACTTTTGCCATCTGAACCCAGGTCCTGAGATGGGCACTTAGCTTTGGTGTGGAACACAGTCTGCTCAAAACACTGCTGGTGTAATAGCAGTGGGGAAACAGCTGAGTCCCTGGGTCCTGGTCCCACAGCAAAGAAGTGAGAGGTCAGGTGATGATATTCAGTTCCTGAGACAGGCAGAACATACTGTGCCCAGAACATAGCTGGTATAATAGCAACGAGGGAATAGCCAAGTTCCTAGGCACACAGCTGAGAAGTTAAGCATCATAACACTGTGACCTCATGAGAGTAGCTGACCCTCTGAACACATAGCTGATTAAGAGCCCTCAGACCAACAACTGGCTAAGAGCCAAACAAGAACTAACCAGAGTGAATTGAGGAAACAATGGGCAGAAGCCAGTGCAAGAATACAACAATACAAAGGTCAACAAGACACCACCAGAAGAAGAAAGTGGTTCTATAGCTTCAAGACCCGAACATAACAATGAAGAGGGAACAGAAGGAAACAACCTTAAAAACAGCTTTATGAAACTAATAGAAGCCTTAAAAGAGTATATAAAAAACTCCTTTAAAGAAATAGGAAAAAAATACAAATAGAAAATTAGAAGAGATGAACAAAGCCTTGAAAGAAAATAAAGAAAACCAAGAAAAAGAAAACAAACGTGAAAGAAATTTACCAGGAATTAAAAATTGAAATAGAAGCAATAAAGAAGGAACAAACAGAGACAAAGCTAGAAATAGAAAATCTGAAAAAAAGACTCAGAACCACAGATTCAAGCATAACCAACAGAATCCAGGAGATGGAAGAGAGAATCTTTGGAGTGGAAGACTCAATAGTGGTAAAAGATAAATCAGTTAAAGAAAACACTAAAACCACAAAATGTTCAGGAAATTTGGGACACCATGAAAAGGCCAAGCCTGAGAATAATTGGAATAGAAGGAGAAGAATACCAGCTCAAAAGCACAGAAAATATATTCAACAAAATCATAGAAGAAAACTTCCCCAGCTTAAAGAAGGAAATACCTATAATGATACAGGAAGCCTACAGAACACCAAATAGACTAGACCCACATAAAAAGTCTGCTTGCCATGCAATAATCAAGCCACTAAATCTACAGAACAAAAAAATACTGAGAGCTGCAAAGGAAAAAGTTCGACCCATCAGAATAACACCCAAGTATTCAATGGAAACAATGAAAGCAAGAAGATTCTGGTCAGACATTATACAGACACTAAAAGTGCATGGATGCCAACCTACATTACTGTACCCATCCAAACTAATAATAAACATAGATGGAGTAAACAAGATATTTCACAGCATAACCAGATTTAAATACTACCTAACCACAAATCCAGCTCTACAGAAAGCCCTAGAGGGAAATCTCCAATCCAAAGAAACCAGAAACACCCGTGTAATCACAAACAATTGATAAGCCCACAGAAGAACCACCCCAAAATGAAATACAAGCTACTATAAAAAGGAAATATTGATCATTGGTCACTAATATTCCTTAATATCAATGGACTCAATTCACCTGTGAAAAGACACACCCTAGCACGATAAATACAAAAACAGAAACCATCCTTCTGCTGCATACAAGAAATATACCTCAACTTTAAAGACAGTCACAGGCTCAGAGTAAAGGGCTGGAAAAGACTTTCCAATCAAATGGCCCTAAGAAACAAGCTGGTGGGCTGGAGAGATGGCTCAGAGGTTAAGAAACAAGCTGGTGTAGACCTTCTAATATTTAACAAATAGACTTTAAACTAAAATCAATAAAAGGAGACCATGAAAGTCACTACTTATTGATCTTAGGAAAAATCCACCAAGACGAAATTTCAATCCTGAATATCTATGCCCCTAACACACAGGCACCTACATATGTAAAAGAAACACTACTAAAGCTTAAACCTCATATCAAACCTGACACACTAATAGTGGGAGATTTCAATACCCCACTTTCACCTTTGGATAGGTCAACCAGATAGAAACCAACAGAGAAATAAGAAATGTATCAGAAGTTATGACCCAAATGAATCAATGAATCAAAGAGTTAGTTATTTGAGAAAGTCAACAAGATAGACAAACCTTTATCCAAACTAACCAAAAAGCAGAGAGAGAGTATCAAAATTAACAAAATCAGAAATGAAAAGGGGGACAAAACAACAGACCCCCAGAAAATTTAGAGAATTATCAGGTCATACTTTGAAAATCTATACTCCACAAAATGGAAAACCTAGAAGAAATGGACAGATTTTAGACAGGTATCATTTACCAAAATTAAATCAAGATCAGATTAAAGACCTAAACACTTCTATAACACCAAAGGAAATTGAAGCTGTCATTAAAAGTCTCCCAAATAAAACAATCCCAGGCCCAGATGGTTTCAGTGCAGAGTTCTACCAGACATTCTAAGAAGATCTAATAGGAATATTCCTTAAACTGACCCATACAGTAGAAACTGAAGGAGTATTGCCAAACTGTTTTTATGAGGTCTCAATAACCCTGATACCCAAGCCACTCAAATGCAACAAAGAAAGAGAATTACAGACCAATTTCCCTCATGAACTTTGATGCAAAAATTCTCAACAAAATTCTGGCAATCCGAATTGAACAACATATAAAAAAAGTCATTCACCATAATCAAGTAGGTTTCATTCCAGAAATTCAGAGATGGTTCAACATATGGAAAATGGTAAATGTCATCCATCATATAAACCAAGTGAAGGAAAAATCCACATGATCATTTCCTTATATGGTGAAAAAGCCTTTGACAAAATCCAACACTCCTTTATGATAAAAGTTCTGGAGAGATCAGGAATACAGGGAAAACACCTAAATATAAGAAAGGCGATTTACAAAAAGCCAATGGCCAACATCAAACTAAATGGAGAAAAACTCAAAGCAATCCCAACAAAATCAGGAACTAGACAAGACTGTCCCCTCTCCCCTTATTGATTCAACATAGTTCTTGAAGTTTTTGCTAAAGCAATAATAGAACAAAAGTAGACTAAGGTGATACAAATTGGAAAAGAAGTGAAAGTATTTCTTTTTGCAGATGAAATGATTGTATACATAAGTGACCAGCAAAATTTTACCAGGGAACTTCTACAGCTGATATCACCTTCAGCAATGTAGCAGAATACAAGATTAACTCAAAGATATCAGTAGCCCTCCTATATACTAAAGATTAGAGGGTTGAAAAAGAAATAATGGAAACATTACCTTTTATAATAGCTGCAAATAGCATTATATACCTTGGTGTAACTATAACCAAAGAAGTATCAGATCTGTTAGACAAAAACTTTAATTCTCTGAAAAAAGAAATTGAAGAGAATATAAAAAAATGGAAAGATTTCTCATATTCCTGGATAGGTAGGATCAACATAGTGAAAATAGCAATCTTACCAAAAGCAATCTACAGATTCAATGCAATTCCCATCAAAATTCCAACACATTTTTTTTTTTTACAGATCTTGCAAGACCAATACTCAATTTCATTTGGAATAACAGGAAAGTCAGGATTGCTGAAACAATTTTGTTCAAGAAAAGAACCTCAGGAGGCATCACCATCTTCAACTTCAAATCATATTATAAAGCTACAGTAATTAAAACAGCTTGGTACTGGCATAAAAACACACTTGTAGGTCAAAGGAATCAAATTGAAGACCCTGACATTCACCCACACACCTATGAACACCTGATTTTTGACAGAGGCCAAAAAATATTCAATGAAAGAAAGATAGTATCTTCAACAAATGGTGTTGGCATAACTTGATGGTAGTGTATAGAAAATTGCAAATAGATCCAAATCTATCACCTTGCAGAAAACTCAATTCCAAGTGAATCAAGGACCTCAACATAAACCCAGCTACTCTGAACTTGATACAAAAGAAAGTGGGAAATACCCTTCAATGCATTGGCACAGGCGACCACTTCCTAAATAAATACCAGTAGCACAGACACTAAGAACAACAATCAATAAGTGGGACCTCCTGAAACTGAGAAGCTTCTGTAAGTCCAAGGACACAGTCAATAAGAGAATACGACAGCCTACAGACTGGGAAAAGATTTTTACCAACCCTACAAGTGACAGAGGTTTGTTCTCTAAAATATATAGAGAAGTCAAGAAACTAGAGCCCAAATCCTTAGTAACCCAATTGAAAAATGGGTTTCAGAACACAAAAGGGAATTCTCAGCAGAAGAATTACAAATGGCTGAAAGGCACATGACAAAGTGCTCATCATCTTTTTTTTTTTTTTTTAGTGGATAGTACTTGGTTTATTCATTAGAAAAACAAAAACAAAAACCCAGTGGGTCTTACATACAAAACAAGATGCTTTTTGTTTTCAAGGGTTAAAAGCACTCTTTAAAAATTTAAAGTGGGACCACAGATGACACAAAGCTGTTTCTCCCAGAAACACATGAACAAATATAATATGCACAT
>PVIH01012330.1:0-64106 GCA_004025045.1 Sigmodon hispidus | reverse complement strand
TGTACTCACTCACTAGTGGTCTCTAAACAAACAAACAAGAAAAAAAGCCAAACATGCCCAAGCGGCAAACCACAACCACGGAACAGCTTGGGATCAGAAGCACCCTGGACTGACCCTTTGGATCCCACTCCACCTAGAGGAACACCTGACTCACTCTTGAGGGAGGAGGGAAAGAACTGGATTTGGCCAGAAGTGGAGATTGATCTAAGCATTATTGGGTCAGGGGGACCATAGGACTGTCTGCTCCCTGCCCAGGGAGGGGATGGGGAGTTGCAGAGGAAAAAATGACCAGATGTGTTGGGAGGGGGAAAAGACCTTGAATAAGGATATACAGGGATGGAAAAAAAATTCAAAGGGAAAGATGAACACAAAGAAAATATAGGTGTAGCAATCTTATTTGTATTTCCACCCTTGATAAGCCATGCTTATGATTCTTATCCTCTGTATAGTTATTGTTAACCCTTCCACATTTTAAATTCTTTTTTTTACTGTGTTTTTTTTTTGATAAATACAAAATAAAGAAGGAAAAAAAAAGATTATGAGATTTCAATTAACTTTAATTTCTAAGAACAAGGCAGGAATCAATGATAATGCCAACCTTATGGATCTGAGGAACTGAAACCATAGACTTATCCTTTTCTAATATTAGAGGAACTATGTGTGAAGAAGGTAAAGGAGGAAAAGGCGTCATGGTTAATATTGTCATCTTGAGAGGATCTAGATTCATCTAGCAGACAAGCTTCTAGGCATTCTGGTGTGGGATTATCATACTAATTGAGACTGTGGCCGCACCTTCCTAGAGGCTAAAGTGGCTGATAGAAAAAAAGACAAACTGCATGTTAGTGTTGATTGCTCTCTGCTTCCTGAACAAATTTGAAGTGCTCAGCTGCCCCCAGCTCTGGCAACCATGACTTTGCCTTCATAAGGGCCTATATCCCAGAACTGCACACAAAGATAAACTTCTTTGTTAAAGTTGCTTTTGTTGGGGTCTTTTATCACAGCTGCAGGAAAAGTACCTAATGCAAAGGGGAAGGTTTAGTTCCAGATGTGCTGAGGGTTGAGATGTTTTTTTGAGTGTTCCAGTGGAAAGGGTTAGTTGTTGCCATGTGAATCACTGAAGCCTCCAGCTAGGCTCCTCCTCAGAAATCCTTTAGCATCTTGCTGCAAGTGGCTCAGGATAGGATCTGCTGTTTGAAATACACCAACTAGATAAATGATGTCAGATTTCCTTTGAACATATCGCAGTAAACAAACAGTGACACAAATAAATAAGAGAATAAAATGGAACATGTCAGCTCTCTAGGATAATAGAGAAGGATCTGGGGTGTTCCTGTGATTATCCTGATGCAGACTTGTAGCTGTGTAATCCAGGGCTAATTGCACTTTTGAAATCAGTACATTTTGTTCATTATCTGTTATCAAGAGGTGGCCCTAATTTGTTTGGCTTTTCAGATGACGTTAAATGGAAGAATCTGAGTCACCTTGTCCTCCTTTACCTGACAAATTAGAGTAATATAGAATTAAAATCTAACCTGAGCTCACAGTTGTTAAATACTTTAATTTTCATCTGTGTTTTGTGTTGGAAAATAATTTTAATATTAAAGGACAGCTGTAGACCGCTAATGACTTGAATACAGTTTGACTGTTTTCATGAAGTGCTCTGTGGGATGTCAGAATATTTAATTCAGGATGTTAAAAACATCCCAAAATGTCACAATAATTATATCACAGCAGGCAATTAAAACACTGGAAAATGCCAACTGACTAAGAGTGTTCCTTGTTATTTAGGAAACTATTAAGAACCTGACATATAAAGTCAAAAAAAAAACCTGGGTATAACTTTCTATGTCAACGGACAATTTTATCATCAGATAGAGAACCTATGGTTGGTACAGTCAAGGCCATGCTTAAAACACAGCCTCAGAACCAAGGCTCGCACTTGATCTTTCACTTTAGAATATCTACATTCACACATTATAAAAAACATTGTTTAGTTTTACATACCATACCATATGTGCTGCCATATCCTTCACACAATGGCTGTGTTAATTATATCTTATGTTGGCAGCCTTAACTGATCTGATTTTACCATCTTAAATTATGGGCAATAGAATTATTTCCGTTGGTTTTTTTTCAAGCTGTACTTTTCTAAATCCTAATGGATTAACAATGTAATACAGAAGCCCAGGGGCAGTGTTTGCATCATCCCTAAGTATCAGAGTGTCATCCTCAGTGAGGATGTTAAGAACTGGCTAGGACAGGATAGAAGGGAATATATCAAGCACAAGGAGTACAGAAAATGGAGAAATGAAGTGTACCCCAAGCCCCAGGTGTGGAAATTCAATCACATATAGTGTTTTTTTTTTAATATAGATGAATAATTTGTTCACACAACTGTAGCATCTGCAGGGTTGGTAGTTGTAGCAAAGAACCCACAAGGCTTCATTTTTGATCTGAAGTACATTTTGAAAATCCATGTATGAGTTTGAAATGGGTTCTTTGAAGGTTTAAATCTTATCTTTAACCATCACATTTAAAAGTACTTGTTATGTTATATTACTAGCATCATAGCATTCATAGGTAGCAAAATTACAACAATTGGCATATTGGTTTGATTGACAGGAAATAGTCTGGGAAACAATTGTCTGACTTTCAAGACAAGCATGATTAAGTGAGGTTATATCATAGGGCACAAGACACAGAGGTCAGAGAGTAATTGCTTAAAACATTTTAGTACCTTCTTGCCTTGTCAAAACGGACACCTCACCACCACAAAGAACTATAGAATGAAGATGGCATGTGAGTAGAATATAAAGGATAAATAGACCAGACAGGAGAGGAAGGCAATGTCTTGGGAAAATATTCTAACATAGGGTAGGTTTCATTGTTAACACAATTTGGGGAGATACATACAAAAATTTCACTACTAAATGAGAAAGAAAATTGAGTATTAGCATAAGAAAACATAACACATTAGAACTATTGTTGTTGTTAGTATTATTATATGTGGGGATGGGTGGGTGGAAAGAGATGTGTGCTGTATGGCCCACATTGGGAAGTTAGAGGACAGCTTGTGGGAGGTGACCCTTTCTTCTGCCCTATGTGGTATGGGACTAGAACTCCAGCCATTGGGCTTGTCATCTTTACTTCACTAGCCCCAAATAACACATCCTAAAAATTTGACAAATGCTACAAATATTTTCAAATGAAAAAACTTATTTTAAGTGGACCATCTACTATAACTAGAATACCTGCTTTTTATTCTAGCTGTATATTTTTAGTTATATTTTATTTGGCAACAGTTTTGTGAATTTTTCCTATAGTAAATAGAAGAAAAAGTAATCAATTTTTTATCATAGTCAAGTTTGATTTTTAAAATATATTTTTGAGATAACTTTCAACTTCACAGCTCATTATTTATATGTTATATATGTATTTAACAAGGCTGTCAAATTGGGGGAAAATCTTATACAATTACTTTTAAATATGTGTTTTATGTTTTCTGACACTTCAGATTTCCTGTTTGGTGACAAATCTTCAGTACTGGTAGGGTTAATGCAGGCAGTAGGCAATTTGTCCTCTTTCAGGCAGTAGGCAATTTATCCTCTTTGCATGGGAGTGTTAACAGTCATCTTTGTTGATGTAAGCATTTCATGTTAAATCAGCAAGAAATGTAAGTGTGTTCTCAATATATTCACATCATTTGTTCCTCTTTATTAATTAGATTAGGGAAGTGTCCAAAAGACTGTTTATTACTTCTATTCAAAAAGGATTTTTTTCTCTTGATTGTTTCACTTATGATCTGAAAGCTTGTTGTTACAATTTGTGTATCAATGTCAGAACAATTTCTTTTTTGATTTCATTTTTATTATTCACTTTAACTTGAAATAGACCAACTGTTTAAACCAATTTAAAAGTAATAAATAATAATACTCTTCTTATTCACCAAAATTAGGAATCTATAATTCTCCATTCCCGACTTGTTTTATGGAAATGATTTTCTAAACAGCAGTAAAAATTGTGCCATTAAGTTTCATCAGTCATGCCATACCCATCAAGAAAGAAGTTCTTCTTTTGCTGAGATGGTTTGCAATGAATTTCCCATTTCTAGACATGTTGTGACACTAGACTCAGGCTGGATGAATAGCCAACAATTAGCTACTACTACTATTAGCTCAATGTCGCCAACCTCCATGTCACTCCAACAGCAGCTGACATGAGAGGAAATCTAAAGTAGAGGAAGTCAGTGTAGAATAGACAGCTGTTGTCTTTCTGTGTAAAGATTCCAAGAACATGAGCTTGTGACATCACCTTGCTGAGTCCATACCAGGACTTTGGAATTATCCTATGGCAGTGGAAACCCTGAAGCTTCATTATCAATTTTGTGTTGGTCCATTGTGTGGCTGTTTATAATCTGATTTTTGCCAGCTGTTCCCACATAATATTTCGTTACATTCCCCTTTTGATTTCTCTAGACAAACATTATTTAATTTTTAAATATATCTTTGACTTTGACATGCTCTCTTTTACCCTGGGGCATAAATCAGGGCTATCTATGGTTGGGCTAAATATCTACCCTTCATCTATCATCTGAGAAGTCACTTAGTTTTCCCTGGGCACCTAGGTCTAGTATTAAAGTATTTCTTCATATTGTCAATATTATTAATTAATAACTTAAATATTCTTAATAAAAATAATTGATAAAATCTTATGGTATGATGTATCAAAAAGAAATATATATCCTACCCAACATATTTATCAGGTCTGTACTTTCTTGCATCTGTATTCACTGTTAGAGGCATGTTTGTGAGATAAAGGACTTTGTCTTTCTTCTTTTTTAAGGTCCTGCCTCTAGGTACAGTTCCTGGGACATCTGATAAATATTTTTTGAAATGTCAAAATGGTAGAATACTCTAGGCTGAGGGTGTGGTATCAGCAAAGAGAATTTTATTCATTTATTTGTTATGTATGCAGTATGCAGAAGAGGGTACCAGATGTTATTCTAGATGGTTGTGAGTCACCATATGATTTCTGGGAATCAAACTCAGGACCTCTGGAAGAACAGTCAGTGATCTTACCCTCTGAGCCACCGCTCCAGCCCCCACAAAGAGACTTTTAAAGGACAGCAATAAAAGTACTTGTGAGTCTTAGCTGCAGGGGTCAGAATTCAGTGTTTTAATTCTGTGCTTTTCAACTGCATGGCTGCTGGAAGTTGCATGGCATTGCTGTGCCTCAGGTTCTTCACCTGAAAAATGTAGATATCAGTAATCCCAACACCACATGGGCTAGGTAAATTTAAAAGGTTAAAAGTATACTTAGAACAGTGTCTGATACATGGAAACAGTCAGAACATTTTAATTATGAAAATTTAGATATTGCTCTATTAAAAGCTTACTTGTGTTTTAGCCTTTACATCTTTCACAGCAACCTGGCATTTATAGGACACAAGGCTGAGTTTGAGTGAAACTTTAGGGATTATTAATTCAAAGTTTCCATTTTTCAGAGGAGGAGAGTTGATGGAGAAAATATCAAACGAGTTTTTTTCCCATTGCTTACTCGACTAGCTCAGCAGAACCAGAGCTCGGATGCAGCCCCTGCTACATCAAGCTGTGGCTAGTTTAGGACATACATACACACTAAATACATATATACATATGCAAAAATTTCTTATTTAATTTCATATTCAGTCATGCACCCTAGACTAGTGGCTTCTTCATATCAATGTCTTCTTCCTTAGTTCATAGGAACTTCATTTGCTTATAAACAGTTTACTCTTTTACTATCAGTTAGACTCCAAATACTATTTGCTGCATTAGCTCTTTTCACTTGCTATTGCACATGCACAAGAAATATAGGAAAAGATAAAGTGCTAAGGTCCTCAGAATAATGCCTCTGATGATTACAAGCAATGAAATGGAAAGAGGCTTATGGTTCATTCTGATCCAGGGAAGGAAAAGCAACAAAAACAGATGCCACTTCTCCCTTGCCATGTTCAAGGCTGTTGTCTGCAGACTATTGCCTACCATTTTTATTTCCTGTCTCCTATAGGCAGTCAAATAAATGCTCTTCAAACCAAGTAGCATTTAGAATTAAGATGTATTTTATATGCTGCATGATGGGACATTTTCTATTTGAAGTAGATATATTCTGTATGTATGTTATATCTAGATAAAGTAATATTTTCATGTTGGCATGTGAAAGCTGATTGTAACTATGAAGACCAGTGAATAATTTGATTTTCTTCTTAGGTAGTTTTGAAATTTTTCCCATTTATACCATAGAACTATGCAGGCGTATATATCTAAAACTTTGTTTAGTTTTCTTGTAATCTTCAAATCTAATTACTGACATGGCTGTCTTTGGCAGCAGTTAGGAAGTAGCAGATATAGGAGAATCTGGCTACTAGTAATCTCATCTACTCTCCACTCTTTTCCAGCTTTAACTACATTTGCAGGGCCCCTGCCATCCTCATATTAGGTCTCTGTGTCCTAAATCTGACTCTAGCTGTATCTTCAAGGCATTATCTTGTCCTGAAAGTCAAATAGTCCACTTCCCATTGGCCTCAATTATAAGTTCAGAGTAGGCAGGTGGGCAATGCAGACCCATGCAAAATCTTCCCAGGCTTTTGGAGAGAGGTGTAGGCAACACCTTTCCTTATGACTCTGTCATTGGGAGGGGCTGGGCTGATTACTACTGTATGGCCTTGGATAAAAGCCAAGAGAGCAGAAGGTAATGCTAAACTAAGAGGAAAGAAGCAACTATGTGCTGCCAACACTATTTGGTCACCACCAGCCACACCCAAAGTCAGCCTCACCTTTGTACAGTGTTTTCCCACAGGAAAGGTTTTTCATGTTTGAACCTATTTAGTTTGGGTTTTTAATCCTAAACCATATAACTACATAGGTGAGTAAGTTAGTTTCAATTTTCAAGGACAATTTCTCCCTCTAGGAAATGAATTCACTTTTTTAACTTAATATAGCTCTGCAGTGAGGGTGCCATCCTGTTTCTGGAAGGGCCAGCCATACAACACAACTAAAGGCAAGGAGTATTCTTCAATGTCTGGAAAGTATATCTATCTATCTACCTATCTATCTTTCATCTATCTACATGAGATATATCTATTTTTATTGTTATACATATATACACATATATTTAGTTACATGTTAAATATTTTCAGCATTTATTTATTTCACTTTATGTTAATGAATGTTTTGCCTGCATATATGTACATGTATGTATGGGAACTATGTACATTTTTGCATTTAATAGATGTTAGGAAATTGATTTGTATATAAAAAGTATGTACTACTCACAGAATTGAGAAAGAATAGCATGATGGGGAGAAATCATTTCTACTACCACTTCTCTCCTTACAGGTGAGAACTAAATCTTTGAATCGAAGTGCTCATGTGGGATGTGGAATGATGGACAGGAAAAAAATGGCTAATTGCTTTACAGCCATATTTGCATTATGCATGGTGTAGAATGAATGTTGCATTGTGAGGTAATAAAATTATGTGGACACCTTTTTAAAATGCTCATGGCAAATGAAATGGACAAGGGTTTCTAGAAAGCTATTATGGTTCCCTACAAAGAGTAGGGTGTTTCATATTTCTGTACCTTGGCATACATAGTTTCTTGAATGTAAAATATCACTCCATTCTTTCCAACACATGTAGCAATCATGCCTTCTGAGATAGGCTCTGAGAGCTTTGCTCACCTGAGATCCTCTCCTTGGTATTAGATTGCTCTGCCCATGATTCCAGAACTGAGTCGTGGTTTTGCTGTAAAGACAGTCACATTATTCCTTTAAGTATCTTTCCCACATCTCTACCACTGTAGTTCTAGCCATTGAATTTGAGAAAATTTTTTGGTACTATAAGTGTTCCCCAAACACCTTTTCTGGATGAATAAATAGCCTTAGTGATCCTCATTTGAGGGCAGCTTGTAATTAAAATTATTATTGCCATCCATATTAAATATGTAATACAGTTTAGGCAACTTTAATTTTTAACCCTGCCAAATGCATCTCCTTACACGTTTTGTAGCTGAACCAGTGGAGAATCAGAAAGATGTAGAAGGTTGTCCAAGATGTCACTGGTCAGGAGTAGCACAGGGATTAACCTCTGTTTATTCTTCACAATCTATCTCTAATTTTGCTTGAAGTCATTATTTTAGAACATTTCTACAGTGCTTCCTTTTGATCATTCTCTGAAGATTCTCTTGAGGGCTCTGCTTCCTGCTTGATTCATGCTACCTGCTTCCGTCTGCAAAAATCAAATAAGCCAGTTTGTGTAGCTCCTTCCTCAGGAAATCTGGAAAACTGAGCTGTTCTTTCTAGGAACACTAACCATTCATCTCCATTATTGGCCTGGCTTACATTTAACCCCTTATAGCTTGCATGGCCCTAGGCTGATTGTCTCAGCATCAGACTAAAATGAGGTTTTATTTTTTAAAAGCTGAAGCAGGAAGCTGAAGCGAAAATTTGGTAGGGCTGATTAACATAGAGCTTAATTAGTAAGTTATTTCAGGTTATCTTCATTTCATTCTTTGTCCTTCCAGGGCAGAACTGACCTACACCTGCTACATGCTGTGGTACACTTTACCCCAGTAACTACTACTCTGTGCTTTTGTCCTGCTGTAGATTGTCACCAGTCTGACAAGAAGCTGAAAACAAAGGAACAGCATTGTAAACACAAATGATACATATGTGACGTTGTCTTTCTTGAAGTAGTTGTTTAAAACTTTCTAAAATTCTTTCTTCTAATTATTCCTGGACTGCTGTCTCCAGGGTTCTGTGTCCTGCATGGTTGGGGAGATAGCGCAGTCTGTAATATGCTTGAAAGATCTCAGTCTGTAATGTGCTTGAGATATCTCAGTCTGTAATGTGCTTCCTTTACAAGCATGAGGACCTGAGTTAAACTTCCAGCACCCATATAAAAAACTGGGCACAGCAGCATACTTGCCATTCAGTTCTGGAGAAACAAAAAGGGAGGACCTGAGGGGCTTGCTGGTCAGCAATTAATCTAATTCCTGGGCTCCAGGTCCCCGTGAGAGATGCTGTCTTATAGAACAAAGCAAAACAAAACAACACAAGGTAACAACAAAAGACCCAACCCAAACCAAACCAAAGTCAAATAAAGCAAAAAACCAAGGTAAAAGGCTCCTGAGGAATGATGCCAGAGGTTGACTTCTGGGGTGCGCGCGCGCGCACACACACACACACACACACACAAATAACACCCATGTCTCAAAGCAAGAAGCATTGCTTTCATTTCATGTATTGCTAAACTCTCCACATCATAGATCTCTGCTGTCTTCTTACAGATTTAGATTCTGGAACATGGTGATAGGTTCTGAAAATTAATTTACAAATGACAACAGATCAAAATTAATATTTTATTTTCAAACCACTGCTTTAAGTATTCATTCAAACTTATTTAATTCTCCTAAGAACCTAATGAGATGCTTCACTATTGTATTTCATTGCACAGAGGAAACTTTGAAAAAAGGAATTCCCTAACCTGTTTGGAGTCACATGATTTTACTTGCTCATGGTTGGATCTGTGTAACATCAACGACTCATACTCATAACCTATTTAGGGATAAATAACAAAGAACAGTCACAGTCTGCTAAGGGCCGTCTTCATGATCTCACGACTATGACCCTGATCAATCTGGGTTTTTAGAAATTCTACTTTATAGACAATGAGACTGAGGCATAGAAACCTGGTGGTGGAAAATAGCAGGATCAGAATGTAAGCTCATCTTCCTCCAATTTGAAGTAACATGAGCTAGGAAAGTGTGCTTGGACATGCCAAGACCATGTTTAAGCAATTCCACTTCTGAGCCCTTCCATGGCTGAGTGACCATATCTATGTTACTGTGCCTTGAAGATCACTGCATCACTTCTGAAGATGAGGATACTGCTTAAATATAATTTATTTATGAATGTATTGGGGGCTTTCTCCATTTCCTGCTCTTCTGGGTGCCTTTGTGAGTTTAGAAACTCATCACCCTTCTTCCATCCTCTTGCTAACTCTCTACACTAGGATGCCCCTCAAAAAGATTTGGGATCCTGATCCCAAGTTGCTCTAGGAAATCCACTGCGAGTTTCTGATAACCTACAGGAATAGAAAGAAAATGAAAGCCGACAGGCATGCTGCTCATTAGGCAGATATTCAACTTTAACCAGCCAGAAAGATATTAGTAAGTGATATGTACAGTTGACCTTTAGAGATTAATAATTCCTGTGAGAAAGAACCTGTGGCATCTAATACAATTAAAAAATCACCTGGAATAGGAAAGGAAATGATTATCTTACTGTTTGTAGTACAGATTGTCACGTTTATTAAAATTTTAATAAAATGCATATTCACATTTACCTTGCTTTAGTAACAATATAAAAATCATTCCATTTCCTTCTATAAAATTAGATATGTAACATTTCCTATGCTTTCTAATTATTTTGATACATTCTTTAAAATGTGTGCATTAATCCTGTAAAAGTCTCAAGTAACCAATTAATAAGAAATTCCAAGTTGAATCTTTAAGTGTGTTAAAGTCAAATGCTAAAGCATTCATGACTTTAAATATTAGGAAACAGAATAGAAAAATACAAGAACGTCACTTGATTCTTTTAAAAATGTTCATAAAATTTAATTGATACAGATACAATAATTCTGATACAGAATTATTTGCATTTGTGAGGTATAATATTTTGTATATATATATACAATATGATGACGAGACCAGACTAGCTAGCATATAAGTCACCTCAAACACACATCATTTTTGTGTTGACAACCTTTTGAATTCTCTCTCCTAGCTATTTTGAAACATAAAATTGTTATCAACATGTTGCTTTTTCTTAAGCTTTAATTTTTCTTTATTTTTCCTTTGGAAACCACATCTACGGGGAAACAATCTCATACATACATATCACATAGCAGGTGAAGGTCTTTCTGGATTGCATTAATGTTTTGAAAAGATAATAACCAGGAAAGTCCATGTTATCTTCAAATAAATATGTTCACAGGAAGGCAGCTTTGGTTGAAACCCCCCAGAATGTAAGTAATTAAATGCTCTGTGGTATGAGCATGCTGTACTCTGCAAAACACTCCCCAGCACTCTAGATGGCAAGGATGTGAATTCTCTGTTGGAGGAAAGGGGAGAGCCTGAGGATCGAGGATAGATTATCAATGGAGGTTCAGACATTGGCTATTATGTATGTCTGGTTTGTTGTTTTTAATGGTAATAGAAAAGTTGCTGTGAATTAATCTTCAAGGCAATTAAAAATAATTTTGTAGATTTAAAAGTGTTTCTGGAATATAGATATTTAATATTTGCTTTTTAGTATTGTAGTTATTATGACTTAAAATTTTTAAGTTGCAGCTAGAGAGATGACTCAGTGATTAAGACCACTGATTGCTCTTCTAGAGGACCCTGGTTTGATTCTTAGCATCTACATAAAAGCTTACAACAGTCTGTAACTACAGTCCCAGGGGATCTGATGCCCTCTTGGGACTCTGTAGGCACCAGGCACACACATAGTACATTCACGTACTTCTAGGTAAAATACCCATAGCACATAAAATTTAAAAAATTAACAAATCAATACCCCAAACTATTTTATTTCATGTATTCCTTTAGATTCCTTGTTCTTACATAATTAGAAAAGCACTCAATTTTATGTTATCTGAAAATATAATAAAATTCCATTTTCTCATTTATTAACATTAATTAGTAAAGTCTTTATAAGAACTTGATTTGGCCAATTATTTAATATATCATTATGTATTTATTTGTGATTAAAATTTAATTCATCTACCCACCAGAGAGCTTGCATGAGTCTGACCTAGGCTCTCTGCATATATGCTACAGTTCTATTGTTTCATCTTCTAAAAGTGTTCCCTAACAGTGGGAACAGGGGCTGTCTCTGCCTCTGTTACCTGCTTTAGGACCCTTCCCTCCACCTGCTTTGTCTTTTCCAGCCTTAGTAGGGGGGCAGGTGCCTAATTTGACTGCAAATTGATATGCCATAGCTGTGTTTTTCTGAAGACAAAGAAGGAGAAGTGGGTGGGCAGGGGGAGAGGGGAGGTTGGGGGAAGGAACTGGGAGGAAAGAAGGGAGGGAGGGAAAACTGATCAGGCTGGGAAAATGATAAATAAATAAATAAATAAATAAGATTTAGTTAATTTGTTTTGCTTTTAAAGAGAGCAAAACATCACACATTCTAAGTTTTAAAAATATTTTGTTTTTACTTCTTTACTTTTCTTTATGTTTGTGTGCATTCCTTTTTAGCTTAAAATTTACTCTTGATCATTATAATTTGTAGATCATTATAAGGGTAGATGTGCCTGCAGAATGTTTTTTTAAATGTGTAGTTATTTCTTTATGATAAAACTTGTTCCTTCACTTGCTCTTTTTTCACGCTATTCTCTTACCACAATGAATTATTTAATACTCAATTTCAATATCTTTTCATTAGTATTCTCCAGCAGTGTTTGTCTCTCTGCCCTTTATTCATTCCATGTTTACAGCTGAGGCTACACTGTAGAACAATTTTGTTCAATTTCAAATATTCACTGTCTTACTCTGCATTGTTAGGGACAGTCTCTGTCCTAGTTTTCTGTAAGACAGTTTTGTACAAATTCCCTGCTTACCAAATAAGTGAATGGATTAATTAAGTGAAAACACTTACAAGGATCTCGTTAAATGCAGGAAGAGGTATAGTTCTCTATTAAAGGGGTTCATGGAAAAATGAGAAATGGGGACAGGAGGAATGAATGGGAAAAGTAGGAAATCTTCCCTTTGCTGAACGCATTCCCAAGTACATTATAGACCATATCTAATGCAACCCCAAGGACAACTCTGAAGCTCTGAGAATGCCATGTGTAGACAAAGAGATGAGTGTTCATATTCATTTTATTAATGCCAGAGAAGGATAAAGGGAGAGTTTTGCTGATGTTCAAAAGAAGACACGGATGAGTGACTTCTACAAGAACAAATGTCTAAATACAGAAGCAGTGAGCAATTAGTGCTTACAGGGCACTGAGGAAGTCAACTTGGGCAAGTGGTGTTTGGACAAAGATGAAATGTGTTAGGAATTTTGTTTATTGGACCACATACTAGAAGAGTCAGTAAGTCATTATGGCCACCATCAGAGCAGAAAGGATTAAAGTTTTGTTGAAAGGTGTGTCTGTAGGAAAATGGTTGCAACTGAGTTGGCCTGGGAAACTCTGATACCCATGGCAGCTCTGTCACCAGGTGATTATATTGGCCTCATAGGAATTAATTTGTATTGCCAAGAGCCTTGGGAATGCTCAGGTGAGGGTTTAATAAAAGTGAAGAGAGAGCTGGACTAAGAAAATAGCTCAGTAGGAAAAGAATTCTTAACTACTTGAAGGATGGCATAGATAGCAAAATGTTTTAAAGGACAAAAGAAGAATTAATAAAAAATAATAAAAGTTATTACTTTAATATTCTACTTTTGTCTATGGAGAATGAATTACAACTTTCATGCATGGATAATTCTCTACCCATGTCTTTGCCTTTTGATGTAGGGTTCAGACTGCCACCACCACCTAGTCAGTACCCACTGACTTAGGCATTCTAATGTATTCCTATAACCACCACTGGGTGCCCTAGGAGGCATAAGGCCAGCTCTGATGCCTTAGGATATAGGCTGTGAGGGAAGGCCATAAGCAAACCAACATTTATTTAGCATGTTCTGTATGCTGTCCATCTATATAAAGTACATGATAGGAGTAGTTGGCAGAAAAATACTGCTTTCATGACCGCTAAGTTTAGGAAGAGGAAAATATTTAGAAGGCATTATAGCTACTTAGGTTCCAGAAAGTGAGTCCCAAAGAACTGTTAAAAAGGGACAACAGATGAAATAATGAGCCAAGCAAGGAGTCAAAGTAGAGGTCTGTATAGCTCCCTAAAATGAAATATAGATGATAAAGTTTGATAAACTGCATGAAACTTGATTGAATCAATTCAAGTCATATACTGTACTCAAACTTCCCATGCAAGATGTCTTGGAAAAAAGAATTCTGAATTCCACCTTAGAAAGGTGAGATACATAATTTAATAAATTCTTCAAACATGTGAAAGCTGTTCTAAAGGTTCCAGGGAAGAAGCAATATCTCAAGCCTGCTCTCAGTGTAATAAAAGCGTTCCTTTATTCTTAATTACAGAATTGACAATATAAAGTAATTAATTGGAGAAGTATAATGGATGCTCACCATGTTTACTGTCATTTAGCAGGGCAGCACAGATCCAGAGAATGAGCTTTGGGGTCTGCACGACATGAGCTTGACTTAAGCATTAGCTGTGAGACCATGGACAATCTTACTTTCTTTTCAGAAAAGTGGAGACCTAACATTTACCTTATCATGTCATTTCTGTCCTAGGGTAAACACACAGGAAATAGTAGCAATAATTATAGTCTACAAACATCATTGTCTCTAATCTCTATGACAGCTTTTAAACTTCATTTCTAACATATGGGGAAACTGACGTTCAGGTAATAAATACATGCCCAAATTATGACAATGTGAGAAAGGATGGACTCAAGCTTACTTTTGGGAGCCTTTGCTTATTCTACAAAAACAAAAATAAATTGATTTTTTTATGCATCTCCAAGAAGGAATCTCCAATTGAAAGTCTGTTTCTTCCAAGCCATTCTTTATGTCCAGCATAAATATTAATGCAGCTTCCATCTGCCACCATGTAAAAAAACACTTGGTCAAATTTATTTCAGCAAATGAAGAAAATCACTTTTTGCTTGGTATGGTGTGATGTGTTCTATACTTGCTTTTGACTACCCCGTTCATTTCTGCAGTGGTTACCTAGGGAACTAGCATATAGCATTGGTAATTAAAAAAAGAGAAAGATGTAAGTTCAAAGTGGTTAGAATTGTTGGCTGAGTTTCAAGTGGTGACCTCTGTATTGACTGGAAAGAAATGTAATTTCACTTTCTGTATAGAAATAGCATTAAAAGGTGGGACAAATTAGAAAAGTTCAGAAGAATTGGTAGAAAATGAGAATCAGCTAAGTTGTAGATTTTCTGCCTGTAGTTCAAAACTAGGTAACCAATATGTTTATTTTACAGTGCATAATTTGTACATAATTCTTCCTGCTTCTGGATGAGTTTTATATATTTATAAGTGGGAACAAGTTCTGTGTGTTGTGTTATAGAAAATATATAACCACTAATGATTTTAGGCTCTATTCTGGAATGGAACTATATAAAGCTATTGTCCCAACACTTATCTTTCTTTTAAAAGAATCTTTGGCCTACTTTGATGATTCAAAACTCACAATGTACAGACTATTGTGGGAAAATGGAAATTTAAAAAATCAGTCCAGAGTTCCTTCTTTCTTAGGGAGTTTAACTTGTAAAGACCAAGCCCCAGCAGAGATATCCAGCCTGAAATAAGATGAAATTTAGAGAACTAAATGAATGAACTGAAAGATTGCTTATATTAGAAATCTGAGGCTCCTGTATTAAGAAGTATACCACGTGTGTTTTATTTTAAAAATTGGGTTAGGTAGACTCAAGGTTATGAACTTAGGTTGCCATTGAATAGAACAATGTTGAATGGTGTTTTCATTTTACTTCAATGATGGAGTATGCTTTAAATTTTGGTTAGTCAGTCTATGTTAAAGGGGCACAATTAAGGCAAACAAGACCTTGTAGAACATGTGTTTAATTTTCTGTATGTTTAGTTAATTTATTTTAACTAAGTATGTTTGGCTTGAGTCCCTACCTAAAATGGGGGTAGAGAGGTCAGAAGCCAGGTTGGAGCAGCTACTGTGGAAATTAGCATGGAAGTTCCTCAAAAAGTTAGAAAGAGTTCTATTACATGGTCCAGCTACACATTTGGGCATATATCCTACTGTGGAGATAACATGCACATCCAAGTTTATTGCTTCTCTTTTTACAGTAGCTAGGAAATACATACAGCCTGATAATTAGATAATGAAAATGTGTTTTATTTGCATGATGGAATATTATTTACCTGTTTGGCAAAATAAAATTTTGAAATTTGTGAGTAAATGGATGGAGTTGGGAATAGTTATTCTGAGAGAGGTAACAGAAACCCAGATAGACACATGACACATTTTTCTCATTTATGGATGTTAGTGTTGAATATTTAGATATTTATGTTCTATTTGGAATGACTAGTAAGGTGTCATAGCAGGGAGAGACTTTCAAGGAAGGGTAAACAATACAGTGGTATAAAAGATTAAAAGAGAATAATGGAACAGGACGGGTCAAGTTAGGGTGGAAGATAGTAGGGAAAGTTACAGAAGGGGATACACCAGGAGGGATAAACAATACTAAGGATCTTTCAAAAAAGTCATAAGGAAACCTGCTGCTACTGTAGAAGCTTCCATCTATGTATATATGTATGTATGTATGTATATATAAAAAATTGAGTTATCCTATAACAAAGAAACAATGCCCTTGCTAGAAGACACTAGAGCCTCACAAATAAAAAAGATCAGTGTTAGGAATTAAGGTATTATTGGCCAGAGAGGACTTGTAGATCCCCAAATGTTCTAGGATATTGCCGATGCTCTTGATATCTCCAGAATTTGACAGAAAGGCACTATTGCAGAAGATACCACATACTTGAGTCACAGAATATGAAGAAATCAAGCTGATACTGACATAGAAGCTTCATTCCTACTGACCAACATTTATATTGCCAGAGTTTTATGCATGCTACTAGAAGAGAAAAGTAATTATTAGTCTTATCCAGCTCTACACCCCACAAGCTATGACAATGACTGGCTCGTCAAGATATGCCCAGTGGTGAAGTAGTGTCATAAACCTGATCGCAGTAACTAATCACTTTCTGATTGCATATGAGTCCCACTCCATAAGATAAAACCTATACCTGGTACCATTATAGGGCCAAGAACTTGTGGGTAAACAGGTTAAAGGCCATAGGGGAGAACCTACTACTATTGTTTTACTAAATGTCACAGTATATATTGATTCCTAAGGGCTTATCATTATACCTATAGGTTAATGCATCTTTTAGCTCGTATTTGAGAAGCATCTATTTGTGGAGGATGGTGATTAACATTGAGATGGCCATAGAGATTAACATGGAGATAGTCACAATGCAAAGAGTAAAACAAGGCTGATGTAAGATGTCTTTCTTTATGCTGTGAATATGCTTTGTTACCATTTGTCAATAAAGAAACTGTTTTGATCTATGGAAAGCCAGCTTAGAGGCAGGCAGGAAATCCAAACAGAGATAAGGAAGAAGGGCAGAGTCAGGAGATGAAGTTTGCTGCCACCCAAGGAAGCAAGACATAATGGAACTCAGATAAAGTCACAGAGCATGTGGCAATACATAGATTAGTAAAAATGGGTCGAGTTAATTTGTAAGAGCTAGTTGGTAGTAAGCCTGAGCCATAGGCCAAATAATTTGTAATTAATATAAGCCTTTGTGCGATTATTTGGGACTAAATGGCTTCAAAACTGTGGATCCAGACCTCGGGGGCTAGGCCAGGCCAGAAACTTCTGGCTGCACAAGGCTACACAAGACAGAATGTTCAGTTCTAAGGAGAGTGTACATGACAAACAGCCTATTAGTGTTCATTGTATAAAAGGGGATATGAAAATCCTAAGAGGCAGAGCTGGTGGATGACAAAGAAACATCTAGATACAATAAGGCTGTTATACATACGAACTCACAGCTGTTAAAATAGCATGCAGAAAACCTGTTCAATCTCAAGCCAGACTGAATCACAGAATGGAGATGAGAGGTGAGCATGAAGTTCCATTCTTAGCTGAGGCACTACTGGCAATTGATAGTTGCTGGAAGAGAAAGAAAGTGTTGGCCCTGCTATGTTTATCATGTTCCAGTGGAATCCTGTACATCCAAGCTATATAGACAAAATAAACTTGACTTGAATTTTCTAAGGGGAAATGCAAGTTGGGTTAGTAGGGAAGGAGTTATAGACCTGGGAGGAGCCAGGGAAGGAGGGTAAACATGAATCAAAACACATTATACAAAACTCCCAAAGAACTCAAAATAATTATGAAGATTTAAAAAAATTAAGGTTAGCTATGAGAGACTGATTCCTGTTGGGTTTCTTAAAATATGAATCCAAGACTACGGATCTGCAAGAGTTTATTATACATGTAAGGCAGTCTAGATTTGAGGTTGGTGTGGACAGTATGTATAACTATGGACATGTTATTTAATAAGTTGTGATTGTCAGTATTGTGGTATGAATCTGAAATACCAACAACAGATGGACTGGGTGCATCCAAAGAGGTGTTTTCTATAGCCACTGGATTAGGTCTGAGTGTTGGACAGGAAGTTCTTGAGGACAATGGACCATGTTAGGCTGATTGGAGCTTGACAACGATGAATACCTTATGGCAGGATAAAAGAAGGGAGCACTGCAGGGGAAGTAGGTTACAGATGAACCAATATGGAAAGGGTTGTTCCAATGCTTCACATTTCTCTTCGAATATTTAAGAGTCACTTTTCTGTAAACCTATTTTGTTTAGCTTTTGTCTTAGCAAAACCTGAGATAGCAAAATCATTCTAATGCCTTGGCTTAGAAATATAGCTACTAATGTTTGTTTATTTTTTGGGGGGGTCTTCCTGACATTTACTATAAATGTTATTCTCTGATGGATGGTGAGCCACTGTTTGTATTATGTAGAAAATAATTTAGAGATTTAGACAGAAAATAAAAAGTAATTTTCAGAGCAAGTTCATTGGAAGGCAAGCATCTTCAGCCTGAAGAAGACAGTGACAAGTAATGGTCAGTGTACAGACTGGGCAGATGCAGGTAGCCGGTCAATTTAGATTTCAAACTTGATTAGATGAAGAAACATCTGAGGAATTAATGAGGCATATCTTTGGATGTGTCCGTGAGGGGTGCTTCTCTAAGGGTTAACTGAGAAGGAAAGACCTCCTTTGAATGTGGGTCCTGGACTGAATACAAATAGGAAAAGGAGAAAGCTAGCTGAGCACTAGCAGTTGCTTTCTGTCATTGTTAGTGGGCATAATGGACTAAGTGATCCCCCTGCCATGAGTCCCCAGCCATAACAGATTATATTTTTCTGAACTGTAATGAGAAATCAGTCTTCTTCAAACTGCTCTGGTAGATATTTGGTCACAGCAATGAGTAAAGTAATCAATACTCAGAGGGGGAAAAATGTGTGCAGACCCCAGCAGTTGGAAGATAAAGGTGAGTTTCTGAAAAGGGATCTAGAAACAGAGGAAAAGTCCTATAATACAATACAGGGCTTGGAGTAGATGTAATAGAATGTGTTATAATCCAGGAGAATGGAGACAAGCTAAGGGTACAGAAGAAAATTACCACTATGTTTATGAGGGAACCCATGGACCAGTTCCTGGTTGGGGTGGGGAGAACTGGTGACCAGGGTGGTTCATGCATACATTATGAATAGCTTATTATTTAGTACTGAGATAAAAATCTCATGGGACATATATGTTATCATGGCATTGTTTTAGAAGTTCCTAATTACATTTGGAAATACCAGCAAGTTAGTGAAATACTTTAGATAACTTTACTAGCCAGCTGTCCCCTGAATTAGTGCCCAGATCTGACAGTTTGCTATAATTTGCAACAACTCGTCTCCTTTTACTGGTAGGAATGATGGAGCTTTTTAATGCATTGAACATAAAAAGGTCTTTGGCATAATGGAGTTGTATATAATTGTGGACAAGCTGTCTACACTTAAAAATACTTCACTTTTCAAGTGAAGAAAGGTAAATTTAATGGCAAATTTATACAAATAAATCACTCCAAAACATTTGCTGAACTATGAATACATAGTCCTTTCAGAACAAATAGAAAGGGACTAAAACTGTTTACATTGACATGGAAATTTTTCACATTTGAAAAGCATGATCAAGGACAATCAAATATTCATAGGGCCTCCTTTTCAACAGAATTGACTTAAAGATATTTCTCCCTGCAACAGACTATATTTAATTGTGGTAAGATAGAAAAGCCTATTTCTTTGTCCCCTACAACAGGTGTGAAGGCTACTTCTCTGCTGGAGGACAACATAGTCCCAAGCTTATCATAGAAAATTATTGATAGACCAGCAATCTCCTTGAAGCATTCCATTATTAAATTTAAAAGAGCAGGCATGCATAGTTCTTAAGTAAATGGTTTATAACTAAGTTAGAGTTACAAATGGCACCATTTGATCAACAAAGGAGCATGGCACAGAGGCATAAAATGTGTCTCTGAATTAGTGGCCAAGGAGAGAAAAATCTTCAAATAGTAGTTTTAATATTTGTATTTATGTCTGTTTCTGGGTGATCCTGGAAATCTATAAAATGCATCTATTTGTCTATTTGTCTGTATTTTTTTTAAGTCAGATGACTTTGCAAATTTTTTTTTCTAGAAACCTTGTAATTTGGGAGTGAGTTGAATATTTTCAGTCCCAATTTTTTTGGATAAATTACACACATTAATGACATTAGTGAGATTTTATTATATATTAAAGGTCTACATATGAATCAAGGTATTAAAATGTTTTGTGTGTAATAGGAATTCTAGAGATGGATTGGAGTTAGTAACTGCAGAGTGTAACTAGTACAGATGAGTATGTCCCACACAGACACTTGCTATCTGTAACTATACTTAGCAGTCATTATGTGTTTAAATTCTCAAGACTGAAAGTGACTCCAAGGAGACAAGAAAACCAAATCATTAACATTGAAAGATCAAGTTCAAAGTATACGGCAAAAAATGGGAGCAGTAGGCAACCAAAGAAAATGAGCATGAGCAGGGGCTGTTGTGTTTGATATGAGTGATGAAGGCTGAAATAATTATTTTGATGATGTTACCATCACATAGTATATATATATATATATATATATATTCAGTTTATATACTTATATATTCAGTTTATGCATCGAATATACTCAACTTATATTTGACAAGTATTTGAAAAAAGCATGACATTGGAAATCAAAGAATGGTAGCAAATGTAAAAACTGAAAGAAAATTGGAGGTGATTTGCTTATAGTACCTGTCTAGAACTTTGTGGTCTAGGATCTGGCTTTTCCTTTAACTGTGAGAGAAAAGTACTGAGAAGTTTTAAGTGGGAATGAGGCCATCATATGTATATTACAAAATAATCAACTTGACCATTAGATTGTATGGAATATTCACAAGACAAGAATATAGGAGAGGTGATACGTGGGTATTACCAGAAAGGTAGATGATTGAGACTTAATTACAATGGCGGTGCTATGGAGGGAGAGAAGCAAACATCACACACACACACACACACACACACACACACACACACACACACACACGCACACACACACACACACAATATGACGGGTAGATGATGTGGAATATAGTGGAAGAAATGTCAGAGAAAATAAATAATCATGTCTTTGGTTTGTACCATAGATGAATGGCCCTCTTATCCTTTACATGGCAATGGCCTATGGTCTTTTCTCCTTTGTATTTAAGCATCACAAGTGTTTTTGACTTGCAAATAACTGTTTATAATGGGGGAAAGGCAACTGGAAAAGTTGTGAGAAACAAGTTGCTTATTTTGTGCGTTAGTATTTTATTGACAAGACTCTTAGGTAGTATTTGATAAGGAAGTTACATGTTTTTGAAAATTTTAAATGAACATAAGATTACTAAAATATTAAGTAACAAAAGAAAAAATTATTCTGAGAAACTGTTGCAAAGAGCAAAACTGACAAAGGGTTAATGCCGTTAATTTATAAAGGGTTTTTATGAATGTCAATGTGGAAATGGATCTGACAAAAACCTGGCTGAGAAAATGTGCAAAGAAGATGAAAAGGCAATTCACAGAAGAAAAGATCAATAGTGTGAGAGAAAGCTCCAGCATGTGAATAAGTCAAAGCCCTCAATACTCAAGCAACTAGAAAAAAAAATGTCTAAGTTTTAGGTCCTCCCTCTATCACTCACTGGCTGGGTAATGAGAAAAGTAAGCTAACCTTTCTTTACTTCAGATCCCTTATCAGTGAAAGAGTAGGCACAGTAGTGATTTATAAGACTGCACTGAATATTAACTGAGTGTTACTATATATGACTCACTTGGAAAAGCTTGCAGGATATAGTAACATGAGAATTTTAGAAGTGGTTTTCTATTTCCATTTAGTATCTATGTTATTGTCAGCTGTTTGTAAAATAACATTTTATGCTTACCTTATGTCTTAAATTTATAAAACAATATAGTTGAATGTCTTTTCTTTTCAGAGTAAATATGGAGTTTTTTGCAAGCAAAAAAACAAAAATATAAAAACCAAAAAACATTATGCTTTGAATCCCAAGAAATTCCACATGCTTTTTCTCACTGTCCAGTTAGGATGCATTCAGAATTTTATTCTCTTGGTGGTTGGCCATTTAATCTTACCTCATTCCCTCATTCCCTCATTCTCTCATTTAACCTTGTCTTGTGCCAGGCCTTTCTTTTCCTGTCCATTCTTGATCTTGATGCTCAAAACACATGATTTGGTTAAATGCCTAGAACATGTGGATATGATTCTGGAGATGGTAAAATAGCTAGATAGGGCCTGTGTCTGACTACAAAAGGCAAACACAGTCATGTCTGTAACAGTCATTGTCAAGGCAGCCAAATCAGTACTCATGTTATGTGCTTTCTTTTTCTATAATATATAAAATTACCTTATAATGTACTACATATCTTTTTATGGATAAGAAATATTTCAGATACAAATACAGTATGTTGCTTCTGTGTACATGTGTTAAGGGCTAGTCATTTGGGATTGGATAATTTACAGAGGGGATCATCCCTGGAGAAAATTATTTCAAATTATTTCTCACTTCTTCAGCAACCATTAATTGCCTGTAGTTTTATATCTAAGGGTCAGGTTCTGTGAGATTTTCCCCATCTGTGAAATCATGCCAACTGATAGTGTCATTATGCAGGTTATGTTTAGGTGAGCATATATATTGCTGATATTTCATGGGTATAGTTTCCCTGTCATAAATAGATGAACTATCTTGCAGCAGATGGTCTGGTTCTCTGGTTCTTACAGTATTCCATCTCCTTTCTTCCATTATATTTTCTAAATCCATAGATGTATGGGTTGTGCTGTAGATGTACTAGTTGGGGCTGGACATCCCACCAACAATTCTTCTCCGAATTTTGACCAGTTGTGTTTTTCTGTATTGATCTCTGTCTTTTGAAAAAATAATCTTCTTTCATGATGGTTGGAAGCTACATTTGTCTGTAAGTAAAAGGATATATATTTAGAGTGCAGTTAGAAATCATAATGGTTTAGGAAGATCTCAGTAGTAGGCTCTTCTCTAAGATGCATGACCTCACTGAAATGCTTAGGGCTTTTCAAACCAATTATCAAACTTACTGTCAGTGTTTCCACACTAATTTGCTATATAAGTAGAAATATTTTTAGATTACTGTGAAACACAGAATTCATAAATATTCTTTTGAGATATGATTTGCATATAATCCACAGATCGTAACTGTCTTATTTGATATTACAGATATCATCTGCTCATTTACATGTCATAATAGTTGTATATATCCATGTGTCTTAATCAGGGTTTCTATTGCTATGAAGGGACACCATGACCATGGCAACTGTTATAAAGAAATCATTTAATTGGGGTGTCTGGCTTTCAGATCTGAGGTTTAGCCCATAATCATTATGGAAAAATATGGTTGCATTCAGGCAAACATGGTGTTGGAACAGAAGCTGAGAGTCCTTATGTCTTGACTCACAGGCAGCAGAAAGTGGTCCATCTCACCAGGTGTAGCTGGAATAAAGGAAATCTCGAAGCCCAACCTCACAGTGACGTACTTCCTTTAATAAGGCCACATCCACTACAACAAGGCTACACCTCTGAATAGTGCCACTCCCTCTGGGGGCCATTCTCTTTCAAACCTCCACATCATGTAATTACTGCTCAGAAATACATGGGCATTCCATTATTCAGAAAGTTATCATGTACCTGCTTTGTTAGCCACTATTACACACAGGCAGCTGTTTTTTTCTGCTTGCTTATTTGGGAACTTAATATAAAGAAAATTGCATGGCTTTTGATTTTTCATTTTGAGATCCATCTGCATTATTATACACACCAATAATAATCAAAAATATGAAGTTGCTACATTAAAGATAAAACCTTTCACTTTGTTGTACATATTAGGGATCTCCAGGTAGGGGCCCACATTCTACACTGTGGTCTCATTCCTCTCATTCTAAACCCCACCCTCAAGTGCCCTCTCAACCCTGCCCCCAAGAAAGCCTGCTACACAGAGGCTCTACCTCAGGAGGGTTTTTAAGGTCCAGCCCAAGACTTCCTCCTCCTGGTTTTTCTCATGGCTTCTCTCCTTCTTCTAGGGCCACTCAGGAATGTTTTGTTCAGATAAAACCTGGATTTACTAATTTGGCCTGATCTGATTTATTTCTACATCAGCAGCATTATACACAACTGGGAGATTTAAACTTTTCACTACATTTTTGGGTTATTTCCAGTTTGGAGGTTATTACAAAAATAATTTTGTGGGCATATGATTTTCATTTTATTTCTCTTGGGTAACAACCTTGGAGTAGGATTGCTGGGTCATTGAGTAAATGCACATGTGGTGACCATGAACAAATGCTTGGCTATCTATAATGTTTGTACAATTTAATGCTCCCACCAGCTGTGCATAAAAGGTACAGTTGCCTGACATCTTGCAAACACTTGACATTTTCAGTCTCAGTTTTAACCATTTTAATGGTGAGCAGTGTTGACTTGTACTTTTTGCACAGCTGATGTTGGTTGACTTATCTTTTGTAAAAGGTTTGCTCAAGACTTTCTTTTGTACAGGTTGAGATTTGTTTTTTATTTTCTATCTGTAGATCATCCATGTAGATTTTGGATACAAGTTCTTTATTAGATGTATATGTTGTGTGTACTTTCTCCCAGAAAATATTTTTAGCAACAGAACTTTAAGTTAGGATGAAGCAAATATCTTGTCTTTTTGTTTTTATACTGATTGTATAAAATACTATATATATTATGCATTATAAGAAATTTTTGACTACTATGTAGTCACTTCTATTTTCTACTTGGAACTTTAACATTATAATTTTTCAATGTAGTTTATGATTCATCTCAAATTAGTTATGTTACTGTAGTGATTGGTGTCAAGTTTAATTAATTGTTAATTCACATAGAATTTCTAACATTTTGGTCAAAATACTTTTCTTCTGGTTTTCTCATAGAAACAAGTAAAAACAATATTTTGTTATCAAATTATATGTTGATAGATCCTATTCTTTGAATACTTTATGATTTTCATGTTCATATAACTTTGAGTGAGAGATATTAATATTATGTGATAAGGGAGCAAAATTATGAAGGTTGTTTTATTTTTGGTAAAGATGAAGTTGTCTTAGCGGGACTGACATGAGGATATCTATATCAATTAGGTTATGGGAGACTAAGAATTGTTAGCAGCTGTAAGAAATTCTAAAATAGTGAGGATTTAAACAGACTCCAGAAGCATTCAGATAACTGTGTTTGAAGCTAGAGATATAGGTGATTATAGTACTTGTGCAAACATGGGAACCCAAGTTTGGATCTTCATTACTCATATAAAATGTCTGGGCATGGCAGCCCTTGTCTATATAACCCTGGCTGTAGGGAACAGAAGCAAGTAGATCCCAGAGGCTTTGTTGGTCCATCAGTCTAGCAAGCTCCGTGAGAATCTTTGTCTCAAGAAATAATGTGGAAAGACATTCTAGCCTCCACAATTGAATAAGGGTGAGCACACTTACATATACACATTAACATTTGCTCATTAGACACACACACACACACACAGAGGCACACACAAGCACACACAGGCACACACACATACACACACACACACATCTCCCCACACATATCCAAAAAGATGGCTACATTTGTAATCATGTTGCTTAGTTATGAAAGAAGTTAAAACAGGTAAGGACAGATGATACCAGAGACTTAGAATCCTATTACAACAGACCTGCAAAGCTGTACTTGCAAGAGAAATAAGAGCAATTTGAATATATTTAAGATAAAGACATTGAGGTAACTTATATCACAAAATTGACACTTTTGTCTTGATTGATTCCTGTGACCTCCAAAAATAAGAGTCTTCTACTTGATGTCAAAGTCTGAGAAACTCAGAAAAGGGTAAGTCTGAATATTTCAGGGATTATATTATACATAGATATTCTACAATTCTAAGGAGAGGTAAATTATTCACATTCATTTTGGAGGGTTAATGTCTGAGAAAAATGGATTTCTGAGCAGCTATAATAGTTCTGATAAAGAATGCATTTACACTCTTCTAATAATACAATTCATACCATTCTTTGCGCCACATAAATCCTTTTCACACACTTCCATCTATTTGGCTTCAAAATGTTCAATAAAAACTCTAAAATGAGTGCTAGTCTCCTGTCCTCTAACATTTTTTGTATTAGTAAATGTCTTCTCATGACCGCTGGGCATGCTGTAGTGCTTGGACTGAGAATCCTGAACAATTGTTCCTGTATTTCCTTCCCTGTCTTTTCTGACAAATGCTAGTGGTAATTGTTTAGTTATTTAAATCTATGTCTTAGATATATCATATGAAACACTTTACATTTTGTAACTTACCTTATCTTAGTACCTTATTTTCTATTTGATGCCAAAAAAAGATAAGACTTCAATACAAAGTCAAATAATTGCCGCAAGGGAAACATTATCATCACTTTCCCCCAAAACCCTACTCTTATTGATATTTTTTAATTGTTCAACATATTTTTCTTATGGGATTTTATTCCCTGTTTTGGTATTTTATGTGATTAGGGATATATTTGATGTACTGACTAGAGTTCTTGTAATATTTGTGGCAACAGTCTTGTAAAAACACACAGAGTGCATGCTTGTTCTTGGAACCTGGAAAGCCACTGTACCTTCAAAACTGTGTTTCACCTTGGTAGTGGCCAAAATTTGGGGACACTGTTGAGAACACTCTTCAGCATAGTCATTTTAGTTTTCTAGGGAGCAGTATCAGATGATGGTACAAAATCCTATCTAGACAACATGGCTCTGCAAGACCACTCCAATAGTCCCTTCCTAAAAGGCTCTGTGCAATCGTGATTCATGTCTCAGCTTTGCTGTGGTCATGTCTTGGCATCTAAAAGAGTTGCTGTGTCTTGAATGCAAGCCTCTGGAGACCTAAATGCTCTGACTTGGTGCTTTTTGACAGGAGAGAAAAGCCAATAAACCAGCCCCAAAGTGGTGTAATCAGGAGCAGTGCATAATTAAACGCCATCTGCGTGTCTTGTATGCCCCTTTCTGTGTGTGAAATAGACCCACACTATGTGAGTCCTTAAAAGCTCCTTTCAGAAATCTCAAATCCTTATTGAGACTTTACCCTGCAGAGCAGAGAAACAAGACAGTCCAACGTATTCATGATCAACTCCATCCCACTTCTTACTTTCTCGTGAGATGTGTGAACAATTTACAGCCAAATTAACATAATGTCTTACCCCTACACTGGAAGCGTTTATTGTAGATTTAAAATATATTCTAAAATTCATGTAAAAAATCAGATGGAGGAGTTAACAGAATAGCCGTTGTGTGTGTCCACGAAGACTACAGTATGAAGTTCATTCCGGATTCCAGCAGAGGCTGTGTCCTCCACCCACAGACAATTTCTGATTGTCAGCCTTCAGATTTCAAACTGTATTAGAAATATTATTTATTTAATTGAAAACAAATCATGTTTGAGGAAATTTGGGGTCATAGCAAAACTGAGAGGGAGGCAAGAAGATGCTATACATGTTTCTGCTCCCATTCTTCTTTATGAGATGAGCCTGACTTCTTAGAACACATTAAATGTTTACTTAGCTGAACGACACATGGTTAAGAAGCCCCTCACGAATGTTCAAAGCAGTTCTACCTTACAACAAGGTGGTGTTCCTTTTAACCTCACTTTGATTTGTTGGCCGAAGAGAACATGGGTTCAGCAGGCAACTTTAGACTATTGTTTCATTCTCCAGACCATGGACACCACCTTGTATTCCTGTGATCTGGGATGTTATAGAGGAGAATTGGGATTACTATAGTAGGGATGCTGGATGCTCTTACTGGTCCCTTCCAATTTTTAAAATCTAAGAGAGTTTTATTTTTCAGAATGTTGTCTGCCAACAGTCTGTGAGAAAGAATATGTAGAACTATGACATAAACAAATATAAGACCATTCAAAAGCCTGGAATCTTTAAAGTACCATATCTGTACAATTTATGTGACTTTTGTAGGTATCATTGATGGATCCCATGCCTGTTTCTTGATATTTCAAGCCCAGTTTCTGAGGTTAGAGCTAATATTAATACTTGTGACTAGTATGTCCAGTTTGAGATACAAATGAATCTTACTCTAAAATGCATCAATTCCAAATTCTCACCGGTCTTAATGTTGGCAAGCATCTTTTATTAGAACATTTCATATATATTCAGTGACTCCTTGGATTTTCTGGTTTCTGACTTGTCATATTCAGTTGGTTTTGTTACTCACAAATACATCTAGAAATTAGTTCTCTTTCTTTGGAAGTCTGATGCCTTGGGAACAGAGAATATTATTCTAGGTATTATTGTCATACTCCCTCAATCCTTAACAGCATCACTAGCTACCAATGTAGTTTTGATGTCACCAAGAGCTGCAGTACTTAGAATGTTCCAAACTTCCTTGGAGTTCAGAGCTTTGTCCCAGTTGGCTTTTTTTTTTAAATTTAAATTTATTTCTTTGGTCAGCTTACCCATTAACAAGTTTCTCGGTTTTGTTTTTACACATCCTTCTTTGTGTTTTAAAATATTTTTTCATACAATATATTCTGTTTTCCCTCCCTCACCTCCTCTCAGCTCCTCTCATCCAAATCCAGATCCTTTCTTTCTCTGTCTCATTAGAAACAAACAGGCATCTCAAGAAACACACAATAAAAATAACAAAACAAAACAAGTAGGTGGTGGCACAGACCTTTGATTCCAGCACTTGGGAGACAGAGGCACATAGTTCTGTGTGAGTTTGAGACCAGCCTAGACTAAAGAATGAGTTCCAGGACAGCCAGGCTACACACAGAGAAACCCTGTCTTGAAACACCAAAGCCAACCAAACAAACAAGAAAGAGTAGGATAAAAATCCCCAAACAAATAGAAAGAAAGAACCAAAGAAACAGCACAAGAAACACAGATAGATGCAGAGATATATGGATTGCACACACAGAAATCCCATAAAAACATAAAACCAGAAACTTTATTATATAAGTAAAAGATCTGTAAAGTTAAAAAATATCCCAGACAAAGCATTATGAGACAAAAACTCCAAAATACCATTGAGTTTGTCTTTTACTGGCTATCTACTACTTGGCATGAGGTATACCCTAAGTGTGGTTTGTATACCCAGAGAGATACTATGGAAAAAACTAATTTTTCTTTGTGAGAAGTTATCAACTGAAAATAGCTGCTAGGTTAGGGATGGTGACTTGTGTCCACTTTCTCTCTTGTCCGTGGGACCCCATCTAGGTCAGACCTATGTGGGTCCTATGCATGCTGCCACAGTCTCTATGAGTTCACATGCGCATCAGTTCTGTTGTGCATAGAAGGTCTTGCTTCCTTGGTGTCCTCTCTATTCCCATTAGCTCTTCTTAGAATCATTTAGCCTCCTCTTCTGCTGAGCCCTGGAGTGGAGTCTTGAGTGGAGAGATTGATGAAGACATCCCATTTAGGACTAAGTGTTCCAAGGTCTCTGATTCTTTGAACATTGTCCATATGATCTCTGTCTTGGTTTCCGTTTATTGCTGGAGGAAACTTCTCTGATAATGACTGAGCAAAACCTATGAATATAGTAAAATGTTATTAGGTATTTTATTGCTATATTCCATTAGTAGAACAGTATTATTTGGCTTTCCCTTAGGGTTAGGGTTAACCTAACCTATGTAATATCAGGTTCTTGACCACTTGTCTTAGTTAGGGTTCTAATGCTGTGATAAAACACGATGACCAAAGAAACTTGGTGAGGAAAGGGTTTATTTAGCTTATGCTTCATAGTTCATAATCAAAGGAAGTCATGACATGAACTCATGAGCAAGGCAGGAACTTGGAGACAGGAGCTGATGCAGAGGCCATGGAGGAGAGCTTCTCACTGGCTTGCTTCTCATGACTTTCTCATCTTGCTTTCTTTTAAAACCCAGAACCACTAGCCAAGGGATTGCTCCAACCATGATAGTCTGGGCCCTTTCCCATAAATAGCTAATTAAGAAAATGCCCTGTAGGCTTGCCTTCTACCCTATCTTATAGAGACGTTTTCTTAATGTAGGCACTCTCCTCTCTGAAGACTTTAGCTTATGTCAAGTTAACATAAAATTAGCCAGTATACCACCTGGCCAGACTCAGGCATGAATTCCATCTCATAGTCTTAAATTAAATCAGAAAACAGTTGGTTACTCCCACAATTTTTATGCCACTATTGTACTATCATTTCCTTTGAGCAGGTCATCATTTTAGACTGAAGGATTTGCCACTGGGTTGGTGTTTACCTCTCATTTGGCACTATGTAGAAGGGGTGCAGGCTCTAGCAGGTGCCAGCTCAACTTCTTGTGTTCAATAAGTTATGTAGGTGTTATCTTCACCATCAAACAGGGCCTTACCATCAGCTTTTAGAGAGCAAAAATAGCTTTGGCAATATCCTGGGTTGTTTGGGGGTTTCCATGGGGCCTTGTCAGCAAACAACTCAGTTAAATGTAACCCATTCCCAGAACTGGAGGTTTCATTTGGTGGCAAGAGATATCTAGTTGGGGCTTTGAGCTAAGAGTCATTTTATCTCCCTGTGTCCAAACTGTTTTCTGGCTCAGGCTAAATACTCCTATGAGATGATGCATAGAGCTGTATCTTACAGAACCTTGAGAGCGTGCTCTAGCTTCCATGGATCCAGCAAGATCATTAGAAACAGGATTAAAATAAATTGAAGGGTAATATATTCATTTTCTTATGGCTCAAAGAACTTCCCAAGCTGATATTTATTGAGGACTTTATGGAATGAAATGCAACTGTGTTAAATTCTCTTAGTCCTCCATTTATTTACCTTATACTCTGTAAGTGTGTGTGTGTGTGTGTGTGTGTGTGTGTGTGTGTGTGTGTGTGTGTGTGTGAGAGAGAGAGAGAGAGAGAGAGAGAGAGAGAGAGAGAGAGAGAGAGAGCCAGAGGGCAATGTTGGGTGTTTTCTTCAGTTACTATTTATCTTATTTGTTGAAACAGTCTCTCATTGAACCTGGAGCTCACTTATTGAACTAGACAACGGTGGCTAATGAGTTTCAAGAACCTGTCTGTCCCTTGTCCCTAGCATGAGGATTATAGGCATGCACCAGAACAGGCCTAGCTTTTTCATGGATCAGAACTGATTTATGCTTGCAATAGAAGTGTTTTACCTACTGAGCCATCTGTCCTGCCCTGTAACTGGAAATTTTTGAATATCCCATTTCTCTAAGATTCTGGTGCCTCTGTAATACTTCTTATTTCTAGAGTTTTGCCTACTTAACACTGCTTTGTGATAAATCCTACTGGGAGAACAGTAGGAACAAGGCCTTGTAATGTATTTAGCAATAGTCATGTGGGTCTGATGGCCAATATTGCATATATATAGGGTATCAGATATCATCCACAAATATTTATTTCCTGTCTATGATGTATTGTCATGGTTATGGATCTCTGGAGACTGAAGAGAGAATGAGAAATCTGAACAGCATGGAAGTCTGAAAGCCTGGGAGTAAAGTGGTCATAAAATTCTTCACATTAATTCAGAGTGAAGAGATTAATGATAATAATAATAATGTCAAACAAATGACTTATTAAGGAAATTATGTTCAAATAAGAAAAAATTATGGAAATACAGATAAAATTCACAATTGCTTTGGAAATTGTGAAAATCTTTATGACCGTGGTTTTGCACACAGCTGCTTATTAAAAGAACACCCACACTTCTCAGTTGTTCTTGCTGCTTACAATGGCAAGTGTTGCTGTCTTGCCTTACTTGCTTCCCCAAGCTATAACATGGAAACAAGCTGCTTATCAAAAGCACTGAAAGTGCTTTAGCTGCAGTAGTTCAAGTCAATGAAGCAAGGTCTACAGATGCATTGTTTAAGCAGGGTTTTGTATAATTGGAAGGAACAGTTTCAAGGATGTTGGCAATGAAAGAAAATTTAATTGCTTATTTCATTTATATCCATGACTGCTGACATGAGGGATTAACTCTTTTGTTTCAAAAGTGGATATTTCTTTTAAAATTATGTTTTAAACATGTATTGAATTCAAGATGTTATTCCATTTAATGTTTGCCAAAACAACAGGACACTATTCTTTTAGGTCATAAAGTACCTTGTGCCAGGCACTTTCCACATTTTTTTTAAATGTGATTTTCACAATGGTGAGGGAGAAGCAAGCTACCCTCTACTTATCTACTCATATAGACACCAAGTGTCACTATGTACTGACCATACTTATTACAGTAATAACGATAGTTAGTGTGCCTTTGAATAAAGGAGAGAGTCTGCCCAGCCATGTCTCTTGAGAAGTTTCAGCAGTGGAGAGCTGCTTATGTACTTAGAACATCACTGATGCCAGCTAACCCTCACCCTACTTCAAAGATGGAAGAAAGACAATTATTGCCTATTTGGTTCTAATTTATCAGTACACATGTGTTTAGTGTATAGTTCTTGGCATAGGTTGAGAAAAGTCTGACAATGGTTTAAAACAGAAAGAAATAAGGAAGGAATAAAGGAAAGAAGTAGAAAGAAAGGAAGAAAGGAATAAAGAAAGAAGGAGAATGGATTGCTAAAAGAAGGTTTAATCTAGGAGCACTAAATCAGAGTGGATTAAGATGTGACAATTTAGATATTGAGAGTGGTGTCACTGTGTATAACCAGGTAATAGATTTAGACATATGAGTTGCATATATTTGAAGAACACTTTTTTCAAAAGTCAGGTCTCATATAACCAAGGCCAACTTTAAACTCACTGTGTTAACCAAGGATTGCACTGACCTGATTCTCATGCCTCCGTCTCTCAAGTGCTAGGATTACAGATACTACCATGCCCAGTTATATATAGTCAAGAAATGGGCCCAGGGCTTTATATATTCTAGGTAGGTCCTCTCAACTACACCCCCAGCTTTTAGATCCAGGTTTATGGTACCTTCTCTGACAGATTTTCTAACCATCTGTGGACATTTAAAAAAATATTAGATTTGCTTTTGCTACACACACACACACACACACACAGAGAGAGAGAGAGAGAGAGAGAGAGAGAGAGAGAGAGAGAGAGAGAGAGACAGAGAGAGACAGAGAGAGACAGAGAGAGACAGAGAGAGACAGAGACAGAGAGACAGAGACAGAGAAAGAAAGCCTATATAAAGCAGAACCCTTTTTGTAAGAGAAAAATATTTCAGTAAATAGTAAGAGTCATGACAAGTTGTTCTCTGGCTCTCTGTTCTTTGTTCAGGTTATAGTGTTCACAAATTCAGAGACAGAATGTCTCTATGACTTAATTATGATGAGTGTAATAATGAAAGTCAGTGGTTTTTATTATGCCAGAGGAGATAATTAAATAGGGAATTGCACCATTAGCTGGGCTGGTAGTATGTAAGTCATACTTATAAAAGATGATATTATGATTCCACTTTATATTGCTCAGATAAAAATATTTACAATCAATTCTCCAGATCAACAATCATTAAGAAATACATTAGATGATCACTTAAAGTCTTGGGGACTTTAATAAGCACAATCCATGGCATAGACTCCTTATCTGACTATTCATTTTGTCTGTAGATTGCCAGTTCCTCCTGGCCTCTACAATTTCTGCAGAAATAAATTTATCACTGAAGTAGATAGGATAGAAGTGTAGTGGCAGTTTAGCTTAAAATCTTGACACTTTTTTCCCTTGTAAATCACATACTAGAGAGAGAGAAAAAAAAACTACCCTTAAATTAGACTCTCAGCAAAGATATAAAGCAGAGACTTCAAACTCTATGTTGTTGTCTAAGTAAATGAGATAAACTTTAATTTCTAATCTATGGAAGGTTAGGAGGATACACTGGGGAGACTGAACATGGAGAGTAAAGAATGACCTAGCAGTAGCAAACCTTAGAACTCAAAAGCAGATATTTATTTCCAAAAGCAGCAGGGCCTGGGTGAGGAAGAAGTTCTGTAAGGTGGACTGAGGAAACAGGGTATAATTGTTAAGGGAGGAAAGCAAAGCATCTAGGGAAAATCCAGAGGTGACTTAGCTCAGAAAATTCCATGTTCTAAAAGGGTAGAACACAATAGAAGGCAGAGAATCTCGTTGTAGTATCAATGGCAAACAAGGGAATCAAGGGCAATTGGCCATGGGTTAGAAGGTCTTTTGAGTCATCCTGGTACAAGGCTAAGGGACATGTCATTTATGTTGTGAACAGACTAATGTCTTAGCTAAATCCAAGGAAATTCTTGAACAACAACAAAACACTAGAAATCCACATCTGGGATTTGTGGATAATGTATGATCCAGGAAAATCCCACTGATTTAAATGTGGGTAAGAATGGGAGTAAACATACTGTTAAGATAAAAACAATAGCATATGTATTTACTGGAGTGGGCCTTCCCATGATCAATTGATCTCTTCATTGTGTGGTGTTCTACAGTGGTCTGCATTTTCTGTGAAGCCACTCTTATCTATGTGTGTAAGGATAAGATTTAGAATGTTAGTGAGGAATTATGCTGATCTAGCAAATTGGTGAGAGCAGACTATCTTCTAAGGTTCTTGACTTCAGTACCGGCAGAAGGTTGGGTAGGTTTCTACTACTAGGTATTATTTCTCTCAGGTTGAGTGGACCTTAACTCTAGTTAGATGGTTTTTGGTTACCAGAAACACATAAGTACTATATATATGTATATATACTACATATATATACATTAATAAACACATTAGATGATCACTACATATGTATATATATATAGTAGCAACAATCTGTAAATATACTTCTTATATATACAGAGATATACTTAAAATAATAATCAGGGAAAAAAGGCTATCCATTTGAGAGTGGAAGGTGTGGTGATATGTTGTATATTTAATAAAATAGTCGGGAATATCAGAGGACAGAGTCACTCACAGCCTTTTATCCTATCACTCGGGGGCAAAGATTCATCTGGATCTCTATGAGTTTAAGGTAGTAGTAGCACACAGCTTTAATCCTAGCTCTAGGAATATTGTATGAGGAAGTAAGATAGCTGGAGAGAGGGAGACAAGGGAAGAGATCAGCTTTCTCTTCCACTTCCATGGTTGATTGAGGAAAGAGAGGTTTGGAGTGAGATTCCTGGAGACAGGCCTGAGGAGTTGGCTAGGTGAGAGGTAGCTGTGGTTTGTTTCTCTATCTCTCTGATATTTCAGCTTTTCCCCAATATCTGGCTCTGGGTTTTTCATTATAATATCAAATAGAATTCATGCAAAAGGAGGCATTGAAGGAGTTGGCGTTAAGGGACTTAGAGGACTCAGAGAGGAAAGGAAAAAGAAATTATACATAATTATACACAATTAAAATTTTTTAAATGTCAGAAATGTGTGCAAGGAATGTTCAAACTCTGCCATACAGAAGAAAATTCAGCCTGTTCAGAACATATACATATCAATTCAGTAAAAACTAGCTAGGAAACATTTGAAAATTATATAGACATTTAAAAATTATAATTCAAATTTTCAATATACAATAATAATAATATAGTTGTTACTATAAAGTTAAAGGGATAGAACCAAACAGAAGCAAAAGAAGGCCAACAACTGCTGAGCTGTCAACAGAAGGCATTAGCCAGATATTAGAGTGGTTGAGGCAATCAGTACCAAAAAGAAAGGGCTTAAAAAATACTTAGAAGTTAAGACCAACTTAGAAGGAGCATGACAGAGAGGAGATGATTGAAAATCCTGAGTGAGACACAAATGATAGAAATACAAAGAGAAGCAGGGAAAAAATCCAGTAGCAGCTGATGAGAGAAGACAGAAGTAGAAGAGATAAGAGAAGAAGTGCAGGAAACACATAACTGGAGAACCGGAAGATTACCCAGCACAATGGAACATAACAAATATAGAAAATATAGCTCATAAAAACCCTGCTAGAAAAGAGAATCCTGGGTTACATATTGAAAGGGCACATAATATTTCGTGATAAAATGACTTAGAATACTCAGTGTCAAAATATGCTAGTGTAGGATACAAAGGCAATTATTTCTTAAACAAGTATATGACAGTGCTATATATAAGTTAAAAAATTTAGACAGCCATTGGATGTCCCTACTGTAATATTATGAAACTACACAATAGCATCTAGAAGTTGCTCAAGGAAAAAGCAGAATTTTATACACTATTAAATTATCTTACAAGATATGCTTTATAAAAGTTGGGATATAGTATTTGTATAAACTTTTCTTAAGACAATTTGCTAAGGGATGAAATATACTATATTAAATAATAGCGAGGAAAACTCATAGAAAGTTCTAAGAGAAAAGCATATGTAAAATAAGGGTTTCATAGTTAAGTGTTTTGAGGTAATATGTATATGTTCTGGACAAGCTGAAAAGTGTTTGAGAAAGGGCCTGGACAGCTATCCTTTAAAAATCTTCCTATAAAGATTAAGTTTTGGCTGGTACCTAGAAACTTGATTTGGAGAGAGTGTCTGTCATTTAGAAGTATGAAGACTTACTGTGTTTAAATTTTGAAACATATTTTGTACTAAGCAAATTTGTTGCAGAATATTTGCCTAGCTATGCAAAGATGTTTTGTATTTGTTAATCTATGTAAAGATGTGTTACATTTGTTTTATTATGTAATTCAGATGTGTTGCTGTTTTACTTTGCCTGCCTACAGCACTTTCACTTGTTTGGTCTAATAGAAAGATAAATAGTGAGGAAGGATGTAGCCAGAAGTTTCTGACTCTCCCACCAGAGGTCCGGACCTGCAGCTCTGCTGGCTCTTACGAGTAAACTAAATCCATTTTCATTAACTATGTCTCGTCACATGGCTTGTTGCTTTTACATCTTGCCTACTCCAGGTGGCTGCTCGCAGTGTCTCCCTTGACTCTGTTCTCCTTGTCATTTATCTATGCTTGGAAACCCTGCCTGCCTCTAAGCTGCTTTGCCATAGACTAAACAGTTTCTTTATTATGCAATGGTAATTCACAGTATAGAGAAAGATGTACATTCCACATCAGAAGGAGGTAAGACAGTTGGAATACCTGGGCAGAGAGAATAAGTAGGAAGAGAAATTTAGGCTGGAGGAAAAAAGAAGAATGAAAAGAGGTGCTGGGGAGACATGGAAGAAGCAAGAAAGTAGGACATATAGAAAGAAAGGTAAAAAGCAGGCAAAATGTAGATGAACAGAAACAGGTTAAATTAAGTTAAAAGAGCTAGTGGAACAAGCCTAAGCTAAGACCAAACATTTCTGTTTAATTGGGGAAGCTGTTTGGTGGCCCAAAGAAAATTTCAACTACACACCTTTTCTTCTCGGAGGCTGAAATTTTTGTATGTGATAGAGGATCCTTATATGATCCAATACTTATAAAAATCTTGGGCACAGTCTCTAATGAGCTTCTCTGCTGGCCAGCATTTTCCCCATGTCATTATAGCTAGAGGTATTGTGTGTATCCCTTCCTTATTTTGTTAAGCTTATGCCTGGTTTTCCTCTAGACTTTTTCCCCTTGTACCTTTTCTACTTGCTGATTTTGTTCATATCTTTACACCATGATAACTTATGGGATAAACACAATTGTATTTTCTATCTTGTGAGGTTTCTTTATGAATCACTAAATTTAGGCAAGCATTAGAAAACCCTAGAGCCGTTTCAGGTTAGAGTCAGGGTATCAGTGGTTACATAGAACAACAAGAGCAAATCAAACCTTCCTAAGTGCTCAGATGTACTGCTATGAAACAAGCAACTGTACAAGGAGTGCATCTTCCATCCTTCTTCCTTTAACATGACAACTAAAACCAGCTTTTGTAGGTTAGTATTTGTAAATGTGCCTTGTTCACTTGTAAGAAGAAAATGGCCTCTAGATTGAATTATTAAACAAAACTGAATTCTATGTTTAAATTATCCCAGAAATGTTAAACATGAATTCATAATCAAATGTGTACAGTTAAATGAAGTAAAAAGGAAGTGAAACTTTTTCTTTTTTTCTTTTATGCCAGAAAGCAATGATAAATGTTTGAGTACACAGGTACCGTACCTTGATACTAGTGTTACTCAATGTATTTATGCATTGAAACATTCCATGGGAGCCCATAAATATATGTAGTTTTTGGTGTCAGCCTTTAGTAAGTATTTTATAAGTAACAAAAAGGATTTCAACCACCTGTGTTCTTCACAGGGTACTTTACATGCTCCTCTGTTGACCTCCACTAGGATGGGGCACAAAGGGAGGCTGGTAGGCCATTTCCATGGACAGGGCTTTTCATTAATCTATAGTTTTTATTTGTCCTTCATATAGTCCCCCTGTCTGAACAGGTGCACTAGTTTCTTTCTGCTTATTTGGAGTCTCTTGTAGTAGTATCATTGCATTCTTTGGGTCTGATACTTCATGAAGCTGGGCTGCTGCTTTAACTTCCTAGGATCCTGTAACATCATTCTCTCTCCCTTTGCTGCCTGTCTCCTAAGGGTGGGAGCAGCTTTGTGTTAGTGTTATCCCTTGTGCCTTTGAGCTCCTTTCCTCTGCTGCATTTTTAATATCTGTGTAATACATTTCCTGTTCTTTTTTAAAAATCCCATTTGTTGAAATGTGTCCTGTGTATTTCTGCTAGACTTATTCTGTGTTTTAGTCTTTTCAGATGTGAAATGGAGATGATGACGGTGATGAACATGATGTTATAACACCTGATTTGGTTATGTAGATTAAATTAGTTAATATAGGTGGGAAGGTTCTTAAACAAGATTTGGTTAGAGTAAAATGCATATGCACACATTCATATTATATATATCATACATATAATATATACATATACACAAACACATACATATCTATCTATCTATCTATCTATCTATCTATCCATCCATCCATCCTGTTATTATTGAAAAACTCTATTTGCTAACTCTTCTTTGCTCTCCAAGGAAATACACTTCACATATATAAATTTACAGGAGACTTTCACTAAACATATAAAGTTCAACTTTATATATTTTAAACATGAAGAAAGAAGAAATAATCATAAGTCATTTTATTTTGTGGTGCTAATATAATATTATAACACAGCTTAAGAAATATTTTATAACAAGTTATATTATTATTTTACATTAAAAATCAAGATAAAGCTGGGCAGTCATGGTGCACACTTTGAATTCTAGCACTCTGTAGACAGAAGCAGGTAGATCTTTGTGAGTTTGAGCCAGCCTGGTCTACAGAGTAAGTTCTAGGACAGCCAGAGCTACTACTAGAGAAACCCTGTCTCAAAAAACAAAACAAAATATAAAAATCAAGATAAAACAGCCTAGTAAGGTGTGAACAATGAAAACATTGGCAGTGCACTGAAGAGTCCACCATGACCAAGTCAGAAATTCAAGTTTCCCTGAAGTCATGGCCTACCACTAGGAATTCCAGGAATGCAATCACCATATTAATAGGTGTAATTGAATTTCAAAGGCCCAGGGCCTGATGAATCTGTGGTTTAATTCTCTTTCCTATTTGTATTTAGTCCCATGGATCCAAGTTCTCTGGACTCCAAATATTACCCTGGCCTGTTTTTACACAACTCTTAAGTTAAGAGAGGATTTTAGGACCAGCAGAATGTTACCAGTAAAGGTACTTGGTGTGCAGGCCTAGTAATGTGAGTTTTATTTCTAGGATCCATGTAAAGATGGAAAGAGAAATGACTATAGAATGTTGGCTTCTTACCCAACACACTGTAGCATGCACATATAAATACATTAGTGTGCATACACGGTAATTAGAAATTTGAGAAGAATTTTAAAAAATATTTTCAGCATTGTACAAAACCAAAAGATGAGCAAACAAAAACACCAGAGACAGAGACCACTGTATGTGGTGTGACTCAATGACCTACAATTTTTACTACTTACCTTCTTACTAAAAAGCCTTGGCTGTCCTTTGGATTCAATATAGTTGTGTTTGGAATAGACTGACATAATAAGTTCAAAATGATCTTTTGAATGTAACACATACTCTTAAATGTGCACACATTTCTAATACTCCACAGACTTCATAAAATGAACCCAGCTATTTAAACATCTCTCAGATAAATGGTTTAATTTGTCTCTACTCTCTTCTCATTTCTTGCAAATGCATGTCCATATTTTTACTCTGCCACAGTCTGAGGCACTTTTAAGAAATGTGCTTCTCATATTCTTGATTATTTCTCCAAATCTTATTAATTTTTTGCCCAATAGAAAGAAAAGCATCTTAACTGTATCCTTGTCTTGCTCAATCTCTTTTTAACAACTTGAAAACTTTAACAAAAAAGAGAATTCAAAACTACAAGTCCATCAACATAAAACCAACAGAATTGTGTAGGATGGCAATTTTTTTTTCTACCTAAACAGACAGAACATCACAGTGAGAAATAACATAGTACTTCACTTTAAATAGCTTAGAGAGAATGACACTTTGTGTGTTCAAGGTAGCATGCACATAATGGAATGGACAAGTTGCTATGGAAACAAATGAATGACAGGAAAAAGTCACATACATTTGTATAATTTGTAGGATTCTGAGAATTATCAGTTCTAAGTTTATAATACACAGAACTTCTTACCAGTAGGGCATTTATCTTTCTCAGTAAACATATTTTTTGTCTGCATATGAAGCAATACTTCTATTGATTGGATTACTTTGAAAAGCCTACCTGAATTATTAGAAATCTGCAAGGCTTGTAATTTTTAATTATATTTGGGTTTTTGTTGTTGTTTGCTTTTTATTCTGGTGTGTGTGTGTGTCTGAGAGAAGGTCTCACTATGTTCCCCAAGTTGCTCTTGAATTTGTGATCCTTCCACCTCATTCTCCAATTTATTTACTTACTCTGTACGGTGCAATTAAAAGTTTAAATTCTTAGAATTTTAGCAGGAGTAGATATATGGAGAAATGAGAACACTATTCTAGAAACTAATACTTAAAAATGCCAATTTTTGACTCCAAAATGGATATGAAATCAGTCTAGAAGCAATGGTAGGAATGTATGTTCTGATGGAAGGAGTCTGTCTTAACACACAGATATTTTCCTGTGTTTTTCCAACAGATAAACAAACATGAGTTCAGTGTTTTACTAAGCATTTATTCAAAGCCTTCTCTGTTCTTGGCATTCTTCTAGGTGCCAGACACTAAAACCTGAACAAAATCCCTCTTCTCACCACAGAATAAACAAGTGATAAACACTGCATTAGCTAACAGTAAGTATCTGATGAGAATCAAGCAGAAGGATTGTTTACTAGTGAGTACTTGGGAAATTCCTCATAGGGTCTAAATCTTGCATGGCATGAAGTAGCTGTGTAGCAAATGCAGGAACACCCAGGTGAAGACAAAGCATGGAAAAACTCTAGGATATAAATGATCTTCTTCTCTTCCAAGCATTAGGAGATATGATGTGGGAATGTCTTTCTGTATGCTGTGAAATAAAGGAACTGTTTTGGCCTATAGCAGCCACCATAGAAGTAGAGGAGAAATTGGAGCATAGGTACAAGAAGGAGGGCAGAGTCAGAAGGAGACTTGATCCAGCTGCCAAAGAAGCAACATGTAAGGAAAGAATAGGTAAGCCAGGAGCCATGTGGCAGGGTAGATTAATGGAGATGGGTTGAATTAAGATGAAAGAGCTAGCTAGCAATATGCTTGAGCCATAGGCTGAACAGAATGTAATTAATATAAGCAGCTGAGTCATTTTGGGGGGCCTAAGTGGCAGCAAGCTGATCCAGACTATGGGGCTAGTCGGGGCTAGAAACTTCGTGTTACAGAGATGTACTTTTCACTCAGTATCCAAGTCCAAGTGCACTTCAGATCACCACGCTGCTGGTCTTTTGGATTGAAGTACTCAAAGGAAAGAGTGCTGCCTTTGGCTTTCTCTGTAACCATGGCCTTGATTCTTCACAATCTTTTGCTGTCAGACAGGAACAAGGTTCACAGCAGTGTCCTTTCTTTCTCCTGATCTGCTAGCTAATCTTCCTACATTTATTTCCTCTCCTCCCTCCTTTTTCCCCTCTCTTCTGTTCCTCTCCTGCCCTTTCATCCTCCCTAGGTCCGGCCATAAGCATCTGTGACATGCCCTGGGTATGCATACACATGACAAGTCACCTTGAAGGATGTTTAAAGCAAACAGAATCCGTCAGTTGGAGTTCATGAAGAACAGGTGGTCCTCAGCCAACAAATTCAAATGCACAGCTTGCTTCAGCCTTGGCTGATTTTTCTGAGGCGGAATTGAAAAGTTCCAGATTCCCAAATTTCAAAACACAATAACCTCTTCTGTTTGTTTCACTTATTATAGCAAATGTCTCATTTGTGAGATCAACATGTTTGGCGTGTGTACTGAGAGGTGGGAGTGTGGGGGAAGGTGTTATGCCAACAGTGAGGGGAAACTAAACTTTGTTCTCTGTGCATGAAAATAATGACTAATTCCTTTACACCAGGGCTGTCCTTTGGGATACTAGTTTTGAAAACTTAACTCACTGGCAGGGAATAAATAGACATGTAAATACAGCTCAAAAAAAAGTACAAAGTAGATTATATGCTAGGGAGGAATATAAAAACCTCTCACAGTACATAGCAAATCCAGAATAAAATATATTTTAGAGCATTTTGACAAGCATATAGGGAAGGATTGCTTTTACTTGTCTAGACTACAAAAGATTAAATACTACTGTTGGGGCAAGGTATATGGCTCAGTAGGTAAAGTGTTTGTTTATACCCGGTGTGCTCCCCAGCAATGTATAACCCAGACATGATGATGCTTGGCTGTAATCTCAGCACTGTGGAGGTGGATTTAGGATCAAGTTTAAGGTTATCTATCCTCAAGACTCGGGCCAGCTTGTCGACATGAGACCATTTCCAAAAATCTAAATAAGGGACTGGAGAAAACAGTTAAAAATACTTAACTGCTCTTGCAGAAGACTAGGGTTTGGTTCCTAGCATCCACTTTGGACTTCTCACAACAGCTTATAATTTCAGTTCCAGGGCACCTGACACCCTCTTTTGACCTGTGTGGGCATCTGAATGTGCCTGATGCATATACAACACACACACACACACACACACACACACACACACACACAAATAAAATATATTTTTAATTCAAATAAATAATTTAAATTGTTAGTTGAATCTGTACCACTTAGATACTGTTGTTACTATACCAATTGGTTTTTAAATTTTAAACATAGTTCTTTATTGATTCTTTGGATGCTTTACATCATGCACCCCAATCCTGTTTACCTCCCAGTCCCTCCATATTTGCCCCTCTCCCCCCAAATAGTATGCCTCCCCAAATTAGTTAAAAACAAAACAAATAAACAAAGGGAAAAAAAGCCTGACTCATTCCTCTACTTTTCAATACCCCTTTACTCACCCTAGTGACATTGGGAGCTTTGGTGTGTCGTGCAGTATACCCCTTTTGCCCAATCAGCACCACCTGCAAAATGTTCATTGCAATTTGTCATTGGTCTAGTCCAAAGTCTCTGGATTCTGGTGCACTATCATCACTGGGCCCTCACTGAAACTCCTCTTGGATATCCTGTAGTCCCAAGTCAAGGAGACCCTGCAGTTATCGTTCTGCAGAACTAGTCCTTTTGCTCTCTTAAGCAGATCATAGATGTGGCACCTTTTAAGGTGGGCCAGTCTAAGGCCCAGGATGAGGATCTGGGTGATAGCTGAGCTGGCTGTATTCTAGTGTTTTAATTAACACTATATGTGTGGCTTCTTTAGAAATATTATGAGGCTCTGACTGAAGAGACGGCCTAGTGGTTAAGAGCAGAAAGCTGCTCTTGCAGAAGACTGGAGATGAGTTCCCAGGACCCACATCAGGTGGCTCATTCCAGCTCCAGGATCCATTGCCTTCTTCTGGATTCCATGTATGACTGAATATGTCTAAACACACATACACACACACACACACACACACACACACACACATTTTTATTTAAAAAATTTGTGGAGCCAAAAAAATCTATAGAGCTAATATAAGAGTTAATTGAGACTAACAAAATCCATAATGCCAATGAAAAATATGTATGGTTTATTTATTACACATGTAACTTAAGTATACTTATATTTTGGTTCATCATAATTAATGAGCAAATATAAACTTTTTTTTTTCACTAAGGACTATTAGCTTTGCTTTGTCAGAAAAAGAGCTCTACTTTGGGCTGTCCTCATTTTTCTCTTCCTTCTGCTTTGTCACCATACATACTAAGCTGTGAAAAGGCTGTGTTAATGCATGAGACAGTATAAGACCAAGTAGGGAAAAATCATAATCTCTGCCTTTTCTGTCATTATGGACCTTTGGAACCATCTATTTCTAGTTAATAGCAAAAGAAAGAAAGTGGAGACATGTTGTCTCATATCCATGTTGAGCAACAGGTGGTAGCAAAAACTTGCTCATACTGAGGAACAGTTGACGCCTGACTTCTCTTAGATGCAGACAAAGAGAAGACTCAGTCCCCGATGGATGATGTTCCTTAAGTCATCCATAGTAAAGAGCTAATATTTGCTGAGTAACTTATCACAGACCAATATTTTCAAAATGAAAATATATTTTTTTCTATGTAAAAAAATTTGAAAGCATACAAAAGACAAGTTCTGTTTTAGGGGTCTTGTTATGTAGCTCTGGCTGGCCTGGGACTTACTATATAGAGCAAAATGACCTCAAATTCTTAGAACCAACTGCCTCTCCTTTCTGAGGGCTGGGATTAAAGTCATGTGCCACCATGTCTGGTTACAAATTCTACTTTTACTTAAAATTTAGCAGATAAAACTACTTCATTAAATTCACTATGTTCCTTGGGTTCTTAAACCTTTTATGACCACACTTACTTTTGTCATGAACATGAGTGAAGAGTTTGTAGAAGGGTACCAGTGCATGCCTCATCCTCCAAGTCACATTGCCTTACATGGTGAAGAGGAGTATGTTTATCTTATAGGTGGTATCTCTGGCTTGCACTGATCACACTTATATACTCTTGTCATTACAGCTAGACATAATTACTTGTTTGACATTTATCTTTCTTGGTTTTTAGATGCTGAGCTCTCGGAGGGCAGAGATCACATGTTTTGTTTATGGTCATGTCCTCAGCAAGATGAGTGCTTGGCATGCAGTTAGAGGTTAGTAACTATAAGCCAAAATTCTACTTCCAGTCTGCACCTTTAACAGTCCCTAAGAAAACATGTTTATATAGAGTGCATGACATTAATTTATTTCACAAAAACCCTGTTGCTTTCTTCTGCTGATTGAATGGTTTCCTATGTTATGCATGTTGAAGACTCATGTTGTATATCACCATAATGCAAAAAAGAGGGATTTCCTTGGAAGAATGGACCTAATGACATGATTGGCAGATGGCTGTCATTGGTTACAGCAAGAGGGGTGGGTGGTAATCATTGTCAGAACCCTGTTTGGAGAAAGAATAATTTATTAAGGAAATATTTAAAAAATACTTTTTCCTGGAAGTAAAACACTGAGACAGAAATACAAGGAAGATCTACCTCATATTCTTAACTGGTGAGATCAGAAACACAAGAAGATAATGGTAATGGTCACTGCAGACAGGCAGCCATGGAGAGCAGGGGGCTGCTGAGTTCTTAGAGGATAAACATGGTGACTAGTAGGTGACAAAGTCAGCAACGGCCTCAACAGTCAAACAAGCATCTCACAGAAGATTTTAGATGATTATTTGTAGCTTTTCCCCAGTTGCTGAAAAAATGATGGCTTTTTAAGGGAAGAAGTTGAGGGGATTAGTTTATATTTTGTTTTGCAGATCCAGTTTTGACACATGGAAAGGACAATTTGCTCAAGAAAGATACATAGTAAAAACAGTGTTTGTTAAGAGCTTGCTTGTGTCAAGTACTTGACAGTTAACTGTTTCCTCATTAACTATTAACCCCGCAATACTCCTACAAACTAGAATGTGTAACACCCTTTAATCCGCAAGTGAGAAACATAGACTCATCTTCAAATGTCCCAAGAGCTTTAAGTGTAAGAACACTTATCAATGGGTTAATATCTTCTCTTCAAAAATTTAAGTTACACATTTAACTTATGTGTATATGTAGGTAGTAGGGATATATATATATATATATATACATATATATATGTACACACACACACACACACACACGGAGAGGGGCTGATGGTGTGGCTGCACATGCCCTGGTCCACTTGTGGAAGACAAGAACCATTTGTGGGAATTGATTCTTTCCTTCCACCTTGTGGATCCTGGAGATCGAACTAAGACTGTAAGGCTGGGCAGCAAGCACCTTTGCCCACTGAGCCATTACATTGGCCTAATAGCTTTACATTTTAATACTAAACCTGATAACACCAAGGTTAATCATCGTCCTAAGCAAGCCTAAAATATCTCTTAATTTTTTAAAGAACAATATATTCTGTATGTCAGGTTTTCTCTGTGGAAACTCCCCATTGTACTGTGTTATACTGTGTCATAACTATCCTGCTTGTTTATTCTGATGGTTTGAAAGAAAATGTTCCTCAAAAGGAATGGTATTATTAGGAGGTGTGGCCTTGTTGGAGTAGGTATGGATTTGTTGGAGGAAGTGTGCTACTATGGGGGCGAGCTTTAAAGTGTCATATGCTCAAGATGCCACACAGTGTCACAGTAAAAGAAACCCTAACTAAGACATTTATTCTTTTATTTTATTTTATCTTTTGAGACATGAGACAAATTCTCACTCTGTAGCTCAGGCTAGTCTAGCTGAATCCTCTTGCCTCAGCCTCACATGTACTGATATTATAGACATGTGTCTCTCTATGCAGCTTCATATTTTGTTACTTCATTTTGATGACAAATTGTTTTTTGTTGTTTTTAGGAAATGTGAGTACTGATATGGGTTCACACAATACTTTTTAGAACAATTATAATTCAGAGTCAAAGGAACAAGAGATTTATAGGAATCTGGATTGACTTTATTCAGAATTTCATAATTAAATTGCTTTTTACACATTACCTCCAGGAGAAGTTCTTGAGCTACAGAGAAAACTGTCAAATTCTAGGAACAACAAACCAGCATAATAATGAATTAGATGTTTTTAAAGATGCCATCCTGATTTTCAAATAATCAAAGTTACTGTTGCAAGAAAGAAAATGATGGCAACTCTCAGTGGTTTAATTTATTTTCAACACTAAGTCTGCCTTAAACTGCCAGACTCTTTCTGTCTGGCAGATAGGGCGGAGGGAGATCTGGACTAGCCAGCTTCTCCCTGGGGTTGGAGCAAGATGGTGGGTATCCACGACCCAGCACCCCCTAGCCACTGGGGGAAACCACATGCTGAGTCAGAAGCTTTTTGAAGCAAGAATTCACTTTATTGCATCAGTCTGGGGCTTATATAAGGCTGTGAGAAGGGAGTGAGAGTCTTGGGATGGAGTAGGTGGGGTGGGGAAAAAGGATTAATAGTATGTTAGCAGAGGCTAGGCAGAGATGGTCTTAGGTCAGGCTATGCTGAGTCACTCACATGTGGAGTTTATGGCCACAGACAGGTCGCCAAAATTTACACTGGGCCTCAACCCTGCGGCTTCAGAATGGCCCAACATTAAACTCCTAAACTTCTGGTATATGTCAGAGAATTTCGTGTTGTACAATCTCACTGACTTAGTGCAGTGCAATTTTCCCTGTTTCCCTTAACATGGCCAGCTCAGATTTGTGTGTTCCTTATTTTTTATTATGTATCCTTTTTCTGTGTGGCAGATATGTGCCCATTGGATGGGCAATGCTCTGAGGATACTGAGGAAGGGTTGTACAGCCACAAAGCACACCTCTTGGCCTCTCAGAGTGCTAAGTACAATGTGTTCTTGGTCCAAGAGAGGAAATGAGCTCTGTTTATGTAATCAAGATGAGACTTAACAGAAAAGGAGAATTTCAAAGGTTTTTTTTGGGGGGGGGGAGTGGGAACTTGAAGGCACCAAATGAATACTTGATGAATGAATGAGTAAATGGAGAAATGACTGAAAAACCATTTTAGCAAAGTGAGAAATGGAGACAGTAGAGCTGAAAATTCTATTATTGTTTCCTTTCTGGTGTACTGCTTACCACTGTGTGTGTGCATGTATGTGTGTTTATTAGTGCAGGTGCATTGCTATGATACACAGGTGGAAGCCAGAGAAAAACACTGAGGAGCTGGTACTTCCTTCCACAGGGTTCCAGGGATTGAAGTCAGGTCCCCAGGTTTGAATGTCAAGTGTTTTTATCTTTCACCGTTCAGCCAGTTCAGTTTCCCTTACTTTGAAAGTACAGTAAGGAAAGTAGATCATAGAGCAATATATGTCAAAAAGGCACCCAATAGTTTTTTGAATATTTTTAGATTCAAAATTAATAAGGATTTATTGAGTTATATTTTATTGCTACAAATCAAATCCAGGACTTTGTTTATGATAGGCAAGTGCTGTACATCTTCAGCTCTATTACTATATCTTCTAAAATCCTTTTTTAAAATCTAACTTTATTGATTTATAGTTAACATATAAAAACTGAATATGTAAGATACAGTTGTATATCTATATGCACACATACATGCATTGTGATTAGTTGACTTTATCAAGCTAATTAAACTTTTCATCATCTCACATCACTACTATGTTCAAGAAGAAAATTAGTTTACTGTCTTAGCAAATTGCAAATTTGCAAAGTAACATTATTTTTTACTGTTACATTGTGCAGAAGGTCTCCAGACATTACTTCTCATGCACCATACACTTTGTATTTTTGACAATAAGTCTACACTCCCTCAAATACTCAGTTCCCGCAAACCACCATTCTACTTTTTATGAGTCCAACATATTTAGATTTCAGACATAGGGAGCCGTAGTTGTTGCTTGGTGGCAGAGCACTTACCTAGATTTCAGACACAAGTAAAATCATAGTGTTTTTCTGTGTTTATACAACTTCAGTTGGCATAATGTCATCTAGCTTTATCTATGTTGTTGCAAATGGAGAACTAGTATAGAAGGAATATGTAGGACTATAACTCCTGAAGCAATGTACTTCAGTATAGCAAGGGCATCATATATATATATATATATATATAAAATAGGTTAATGGCTAATATAACCCTCAGTGGTGAAAAACTGAAATACAAGGATGAGAAACCTTACTATTTTTATCCACTATAGTAAGAAAGTCTAACCAAAAATATTTTATGACAGAAAAAGAAATGAAAGACATCCATATTTTGGGATCCAAGATAACAGGAAAAGAGGCACTGGGCACTCACTTCATCTTTTACAGTATATATCTGAGAGGGGCAGGTGGGGAGAAGGATGGAGGGAGGGGTACAGAGAGGAGGATACCACATAAGATATCGACCAATGGGGTAGAACAGAGTTTCAGGAAATAAACCCATGATGATTCACAATGTTTAGTGTGTAGTACACTAAACATGACCCTGTTTCTTATCCTGTACAAAAATAAGCTCACAATAGATAAAAAGACCCAGAACCTAAACCAGTAAAAGAAAACCAGGCAAAGATGCTGAGATAGGCAATGATTTTCTGGAAGGGCCCAAAGCCCAGGAAACAGTAGCCCAAACTGATAAAAAAGATTATATAAAACTAGAAAGAAAGTTTCTACATGGTGCAGTAAACAATAAACAGAGTGAACAGATGACTTACAGGATGGGAAATGTCTACCACCTACTTATCTGATACCAATTAATACTTAAAATGTATCATGAACTCAGGAGCTTACAAGAAATTTAAGTAATTCAGTTCAAAATGGGAAAACTGCACCCAGCAATGTTTCTTTTTTTTTTTTAGTTAAATCTTTTTTATTATGAATAAAGTCATATTTTTTCCATGTATCCCTTGTTTCTTAAGAGAAATACAATGAGCAAGTACATAAAAAAAATGCTCAGTATCTTTAACCATGAGAGAAATACAAATTGTTTAGACTTCCTTTCTATATAGTTCCTGGATACAGTAGCTGTTTAAAAACAGCCAACCATTACCCCCACACACATACAAACAAACAACAGTGAGTCTGGAGTAAGAATATGGAGAAGAAACTCATATACTGGTGGTGAGGATGTAAGTTTGTACAGACATTTGATGCAGCCCTTTTATTCCCAAAGGAAATAGATCCGGCATACTAAAGATATACCAGCATGTCCAAGTTTACTGTGGCACTGCTCTGCAATAGCTCAGACATAGAATAAGCCAAGAGGCCCATCACTAGAGGGATTAATAAGGAAAACATGATGCAAAAAATGAAATACCAATACTTGCAGCAAAATGGAACAGGAAAGAGTTTAAATTAAATAAACCAGACACAGAAAGAAAAGCATGATTTTTCCTTTTCTCATAAATGAAAGTTAAAAAAATATCGATCTGAGAGTAGAATCGAATTTCTTAGAACTTGGAAAGGTATGGTTGGTGAGATAAAGGGGTCGGAGTTTGATCAGTGCATACTATCTGAATGTATGAAGACATCACATCTTACCACAATGTATAATTAATATGTGTTAATGATGTCTCAAACTAGATCAAAGAATCAGACAAATTTAAAAAAGTATCCAAATTGGAAATGAAATGAAATAAATTGTCTCTGCATATGATCTCCCTCTCTCACTCATACACACATAAATAATTATATATCTGCCGTATATAGAAAGCACTAATGATACTACTAAATTTTTTCAAGTAGATAAATCTAGTAAAGTAGTAGGAAACAAAATCAAAGATCAGTAACATTTCCACATACTAATAAAGAGCCAGAAAGTAATTTTGTTTGTACAAAATATTTAAGAATAATTTAACCAAGGAAACAAAAGACCCATGTACTGAATGCTATAAAACATTATGAAAGTAATCAGGGAAAACAAATAAATTGTAAAATAGCACATGATCATAATTAGTACTAATATTATTATGATGTCCTTATCGCCTAAACTGATCTACAGATTCAAGGCAGTCCTTATCAAAGAGCCAATGGTATGCATTTAAAAAATAGAAAATAAAGGAAGACAAAAGTTGGGTATGTGTGTAGAGGGACCTGGGAGGAGTTAGAAATGGCATTTGAATATGGCCAAAACACACTGTGTACCTATATGAAAAGAGTAAATAAGAATATATTTTAAGAAAGTGTACAGTTGCTGAAACTCTTTCTTTGTTATTGTGCCTGGAACCCTGGAACTATCACAAAATGTACCTGTTAGTCTTCTGATGACAGAAATGAGTGAATGATATTCCAGATGTCATAGTTAGAACCAGCTGATGGGATATCTGACCCATTAGCAGATGTGGAGATTAATTGAGTACAGTCCAACTTCTGATTTAAAGATCTATGCGCTAAGTAATTGATTGCTGTGTTAAGCTACTCAGTCACAGGGTACTTGGCTATGCAGCAAAACCAACAGACAGACAATCCCAGACAGACAAACTCCTTGCCACAGATCTTTGTGCAGACCATATTCTCTTCAAATTTTAGTTTTCTTCTTTGTTATGGGGATGATGATCACACTGATGACACTTGACTGTAAAACAAAATATTTATCACAGGATGAGTGCTCCGTAAAACTGTAGCTATTTGGATTTTAGGCCCTTTCAGTGTAGTCTCTGATTGTCAATTCTCCATATATGAAAAAAAAAATAAGTGAGAGGGTTGTTATTTTACAGGGCTCACAGAAACACAAGTGTTTTCAGAAATTGTTTTAATTTTTCTGCAGGCATGAAGCCAATAAAGGATGCAAATTTTTTAAAATTAAAAATTTAGAGGCATATAATTCTTGCTTTGCAGTAAATCAGTATGTAGCTCTGCAAAGATAAACCTCCCAAAGCAGGGAGGATATTCAGCAAGATATGGCTTGAATAACAATTGTGGTTCAGGTGAAATGTACATTTGTGTGAGAGACACTGTAGATAAGATAATGTCAAAAAGTGTGGAATAATAAATGGTGGAGACTCATCAGTTCACATTAAAATCGACGTGCATTGCCACATTCCAGATGCTTGATTGGCATTCTTTAATATAACGAACTGCCAATTCCTCTCTCTAGAGAACGATTGACAGATTGTAATACAATCTGTTGATGTTCTTTGACAGCAAGATTTTCAGTCTTTGCCACCACTGCTAAGGAGCTGGGACCTTAAACATGGAGCCTTCATGCTAGGAGCGGTCTGACTGTTGGATGATAAAGGCATTTCATTTTTTTTTCTTTTTAGGGTACATGAAATAGCAGGTAAAGAGTTGAATTAGAGGAGCCTCAAAAAATTATAATAAGATCTAACTAAGTGTCCCAGAAAGAGCCAATGATAAAATTCCAGGGTGTAGTTTACTGAAAAAGATATCTTCATGGAAACTGAGAAAAATTGATACAAATGAATTATAGCTATAGATAAAACAACATAAAATCTCTTGTTTCTTGAAGCTTTAAGTCTTTTAATAGAGATGAGTTGAGGTGGTAGGATGAGGACAGTTCAATATGGCTTGCCTTTGAAATATGAGGGGGAAGTTGACAAGGGGGGAATGTGTGCATATTATGCTAGAGATTTTCAGGGCTGCATGTAATGTGTTTTGTTAATGTTTAAATTCTCATTTATTTAATTGGATTATAAATATAGGTATGCCACAATGCCTTATGAGCCCAGCTGTTGAGTCTGTGTGTAATCCTCCACAGCTATAGAATTTGGGGAAAAGCATTTCATCTCTCCACACTTTTATCTACATAAACCAGACACAAGGTAGATCTTTTCTCTTATGATTGCATTAAGTATAAAGTGATATAAGACTTGGGAAGTGCAAAGTCTGGCACATACTAAGCACTTTGCAAGTGTCAGCTGTTAAAAAAATCTGAAGGAAGTTCTAAGGTATATAAATGAAAAACATCACCTGTGATCCAGGAAACAATTGTCATTAATATTTGCTGGAATTAATTTTTTTAAGTTATTGGTAAATGCAGACAAACTCTGAAGAACTGGCATTCCTAGTGCTGAAGAAGTTTCCTTTAAGGAGAAAATAAAAGGTAGTTCATTAGACTACAATTAGTTTTACTATTGCAGTGAAGTCAGATAATGCGTTGGGATTGAAATACACTTTTTATACGTGTGCTAAAACCCTGATCCTAACTGTCTACTATGCTGACTTGGGAAACATAACATGATCCAGTATGAGGAAGGTGTGGAGAAAGAGTGACTTTAAATACCATTTTTTAAAAAAAATTATTTTATTGAAACCTCATTAAACCCCCAATTCTTTGTATATTCATCTACCTCCCCCATTTCTTATCTGTTTTTTTTTTTAACTTCAAGACTAAGTTCTATATTTCCCTAAATATTCTTGGATGACTGCAGTGTGATGGGCTATCAGGTACTTCAGTCTTAGCGAAAGCTCACCCTTACTTTACAAGCAGCTGGTCAGTCCACAGCTAGGGGTGGAATTGTATGCCTAACTCCACTCTCCATGCCGGATTTGGGCTTACAAAGGTTTTGTCACAATCACTGTGAGTTCATATGCTCTGCTGTGTACGAGGATGTTTTCCTGTAATCATCCACCACTTTGGTTCTGACACCTTTTTCCTTTCTCACTGTGATTCCTGAGTTTTGGGTTAGGTAGTGCCATCATATGTTCTCTTTAGGGCTGAGCATTTGGGTTCTTAGTTACTGCATCTTGGCCAGTCGTGGGTTTTTTGTGTTAATCACAATCTACTGCAAAGTAGAAATGTCCCAGATGAGGATTGAGATATATATTGAGCTATGGTTATAATGATAATTCATGTTTAACACTATGTTCATTTAGAAGCATAACAGTAATGAGTTTTTCTCTAGGACCTAGAGGATCATAGGTTCTTGGTCAGTTAACAGTGCCAGCTATGCATTTCATCTTGTAGAATAGGACCTAATCCAATCAGAAAGTAGTTGTTTACTTACATAATGTTTATGCCTGATTGTTGACTGAGTAGAGATGCATCATGCCAGGGCAGTCGTTGTGGCTCAGAGTTCACAGGGTAAGGTTGGTGAGTAATTTTATCCCCCTGTAGTATATCTTCCAGCACTGTGGATGGTAGCTGTAGGGATGACACTTCTGGGTTTGTACCAGCTTCATTTTTATCATGTTCTTTGACTCAAATATGTGGTGATTTTAGCATTAAGATCTTCCTACTGTCAAATTGTGGAACATAATACCTGTGATGTTTAGGGGTCTATGGGACCTTAGTGTCCAAAATCTTTAGAAGAGTTAAACTATTCCCTGCATTGTACTTTTTATTACAAATAAAATATACAGCAGCCTCTGATGTGTAGTAAGGACATTTGTGTCCTGTTACAATGTAACTCAATTTTAACTCCTTTTAATATTTAATAGGTTTCCATGCCATTTTCAATAGGTCTTTTGAGTTACTTATACCTCCCTATTCTTCTTCCTTTACTTTACACAGCTTTCTCCAAGCCTAGTTTAATCCTTCCTATTTCATTATTTTAACCCTTTACTAGTGCTTTCTATCTTGCCTCTACAGATTGCCCCTGCCCATGCCTCCTTAATAATTTTCTGACCTCTATAGGTATTCCAAATGAAATACATATATCAGAAGATTCAAAGCTAACATAAACAGATGAGAGAAAATGTGACATTTATTTTTCTAGATCTAGCCAAGAACTGAAAACAGCCTAGATGTTCATTGGCTGTGAATAGATAATGAAATGTGGTGCATTTACACAACAGAATGCTATCAAGCATTAAGAAAAGTGAAATTATCAATTTTATACATAAATAGATGGGAGTAGAAGTAATCATTCTGGATGAGGTAATACAGAACACTGCTTTTGAGAGTTCAAATTGGCTTTAACTTTGTAGAGGAATTGTGTGTCAATGCCATTTTTAGAACCCATCTTAAGACTTATTTTTATTACTTATGTGTAGACACATATATAGGAGTGTCTGCAGAGGCCAGAGAGGATGTTGGATTCCCTGATATTGGAGTTTCAGGCTATTGTGACCCACCTGATGTGGATTCTGGGGATGATAACCTCTGTAAGAACAGTAAGCAGTCTTAAATTCTGAGCTGGCTCTCCAGCCATTAGAGTTCATTTTTAATATGCATGCCTATATACAGATATATGTTTGAATAAGTTTTAAAACAGGCACAACTTATGATGTTCATAATAATGTGGTACAAGACCAGAAACAATATCAATGTCTCTTTTAAAAGAAGTTAGTAATGATAAATAACGATGATCCAACATTGGGAACAGTGAAGTGTATCCATGATGACTCCCTGAGAAAACCCAGTCATAAGTGGCTAAGGCCAATTGCAAGCTAATACAGACACCACCATAATATCATTTATTTTTTTAATAAATGCAGCTTTCTCCATGTAGACAATGTGAAATTAAATAAAATTAACCTAAAAGATACATACCAAGGGAATAGTGCCTACCTTTAAATCAGGAAGAAATGAGAAATGAAGCTTGGGAAGATTTCAGTTCATGTTATTTAAATTATTTATAAAGAAAAGGCATCATCATCAATTAACTGAACATAATAAAGGATCATAAAAAACTGGGCGTAAATTTAAAGGAGCTTTAAAGATAATATTTTTTGTGTTAAAAGTGTTTGATTTTATAAAAGGCTGGGAGAAAATATATTTTGTACATTTGGCAAGTTATTTATAAGGGAATAGAAAATCACACCAGGTATTTCTTATGGTCTTAATTCTACTCTACCTCTATTAGGAAGAGTCTGTATGAGCAAGGGAATAGGGCTTATGAGGAAAATTCCCACAGCGATGGCTGGCTGGAGCTCTGGGGAGCTCACTGAATTAAGAATAGCCACTGGGGAACCTTCAAGAAAAGGAACTAGGCCCTATAAGGGTAGATAACTGTGCACTGACATGAGCAGTATGTGGAGCCTTGAGGGGAGAGATCAGACTGCCTTTCTTTCTTTCTTTCTAAGATTTATTTATTATATATACAGTGCTCTGTCTTGCATATATTCCTGCATGCCAGAAGAGGGCACCAGGTATCATTACAGAGGGTTGAGAGCCACCTGTGGTTGCTGGGAATTGAACTCAGGACCTCTGGAAGAGCTGCCAGTGCTCCTAACCACTGAGCCATCTCTCTAGCCCCCAGACTGTGTTTCTATGTATGGACTGGCACCTCAGAGCCCATTCTCTGCTGAGGAACACCTAACCCAGACATGACTTTATGATGAGCAAATGGACTCGGCTGGAGTGGATTCTGAATTGATCCACCTTGGGGATCCAGTGGCGCGGGAGTTCGGACGTAGGGCGTGGGGATGAGGAGTTTTCCTTAGAAATGCTCCAGCACACTGCAACCTTATCCCTTCATTTTCTCTTAAAACCTTCTCTGTTTTGTAAGTGATTTTCACAAAATAAACCCCATTTAAAACATATCTCACGGTGGGTTTTTACCACGATAATTGGGGGAAGGGGCTGGGGGGGATGAGGAGGAGAGAGGCTGTAGGCAGACAGGGAGGGATTGGGAAGGGGATACATGAAAAAATAATTTTATTTTCTAAAAATAAATAATAATAATAATAAAGTTTTATTTTTAAAAAATTAGGATGGGTGATTGAAGGAGAATTTTTAATTAAGTTGAGCCTTTTTCGAGTTTGCCTTTGAGCGATGGAGTTTGGGAGATGCACCCGGTCTCTCCCATTTGCTTTTCTAGTTTATTTTCTGAATTTTCAAGAGTCCAAGGATCAGCAGTTCTCCCAGTGTGATCCTACAAAACAGTATCTGTATTGTCTGGACACTTGTTACGAATGCTAATTCTTCTCTATGCCTCAGTCTTCTGAGTAATGTTACTGTTCACTGAAGGTTGGAAGTCATTGCCTGAACCAGCAAACTCTTGAAATTCATGAGCTCTTGTGCTGCTGAACCCTCACCCAGGATCTAGAATATTGTGTTTATTAAGACAACAAGTAAGTTCAGGGATAGAGATTTGGATGTAGGAAGAACAATTGTAGGTTGCAGAGGCCATGGTGAAGAAGGAAACATGAGTACTGGCTTAGCTCCTAGTGCACTGATAGATTAAACAAAAAGAAAGCCAATAAAGCACCTTTGTTCATGACATAAACAGTCTCTCTGAAGAAAGAAGCTGTAGGCAAAATATTCAGATGCTCATAGAAATGCTGATTTTCTTGCATCTTACGTTGAGTATGTAAAAATAAGAGTTCTTTCATGGGCTGCACCTGAATCCTTCTTTGACCTATTTAATGAATTATGGATTTTTAGATTGTTAAATATTGCTTCTAGGTTAAATAAAATTATCATGATATTTTAAAATATCACTGCTACTCTGTCATTTGCTTAAATTTTTATAGCTATATTCCCACTTTCACAGTGATTTTGAGTATAACCATTTAAAGATAGGAAATTTCACTCAGTTATTCATTTTCCCATTTATTATTTTTTTTCAGAAGTACATATTGAGAATTTACCATATGCCATGCAAATAACATTTTTTTCTAAATGTGAACAATAGCCCACAAAGTGCTGAGCTTAAGAAATGTAAATGATAGGTAATAAAATCCTCCTTTGCCTCAAGTGAAATCGCTCACTCATACAATCAGTCCTATTATGTAGTGAAGATTTGGTAGTTATTTAATAAATTTCAATCACAAGGTCAAATGGGGTAGCTGATTTGCCAGAGATGATTTCCTGTATCAACGAATCTGACTTTGATACCCACAAATATCTAGTAAATGGAGAATTTCCAGATATACATTGTCTGTTGGGTGAACATTGTCTGAGATGGACAGTTGAATTTCAAGAGGCAGGATGACTCCACAGGCAGAAGTAATGTTTCTGGGAGTGAGCTTTGTGCTGTGTTGGAAGAAAAATGTATGAAGCCAGCAGGTTATTGGGGAGACAAGCAGGAAGACCAGTGATCTGAACTTTTGGAATATTCCATCAAGAGGCCTCCAGGGAAAGACAATGAGGACTCTTGTCTTTAAGGAAAGTCCTCCATTAAGCCTTTCATGTGCCACAGAGACCTGCAGATTTTGTGAGATGGAGTGGATAGATGAATTCAAGTCTTCTGTTGTCTCTTTCAGTTGTGACCCAGAGTTTGGGGCTGGGAAACTTGGAGTTGGATTTTCCAATGGTTGCTGAATTCAGCATTGTTTGACGACAGAAAGGGGGGTCAAAATTTATTTGGAGTCTTCAAGATTTTACTTGGATATCTGTCAGTTCTGCATCTTGTCAAGCTCACCTTGGCTCTCTGAGCCCAGCCCACCTCCAGCTCTATGAGGCCTACTACATATTGTTGGATGGTTATGCTTCTTGCTTTTCCCCTGTTTCTTTAGATACAATTCCCATCCAGAGTGAACTCTGACTATCCCTGAAAAGACCAAGACTATCTGAGAAAAATGCATTTGTTTTTTTTTTAATTTTTTAAAAAAGATTTATTATATATGCAGGGTTCTGTCTGCATATATTTCTGCATACTAGAAGAGGGCACTAGATCTCATTACAGATGGTTGTAAGTCACCATGTGGTTGCTGGGAATTGAACTCAGAACTTTTGGAAGAGCAGCCAGTGCTCTTAACCTCTGATTCATCTCTCCAGCATTTGTTTCTCCAGAGAGATTTTTATCTCATCATTACAACTGTAACAAATATCTAACCTTTTCAGTAAATTTTAAGGAATTGCATACATTTTTTAAAGATGTAACAACTTCTTGTGAAACACTAATATACTTTTCTTAATATTTATTAAATTATTTAAAGGTTATGCTTTAAAACTTAGAAAAATCATGGAAGAACGTATACTAGTCTCTTTAAGTTTCCATGCCTTATGACTTAGTCCACTCATTTTGCTATAAAATAATAGTACAACTAGGTGGTTTGTATACAAGGGAAGTTTGTTGCAGACAGTTCTAGATACAGGGTAGCCCCAAACCAGCAGACTTACTGTCTTGTGAGGGCTCACTTTCTGGTTCAGATATGGAACTTTATTTTTGGCTGTTTTTGCCCTTTTTGGAGAGTTGCCACCCAATTCTCAAATAAATCATTTATGGAGGCTTATTTTTAATTATAAATGTCTGACGTTAGCTTGGCTTGTTTATAGCCAGCTTTTCTTAACTTAAATTATCCCACCTACCTTTTGCCTTTGGGCTTTTACCATTCATTATCTTACTTCTGTAAATCTTCTTTTACTCCTATTCTGTGGCTGGGTGGGTGGGTGGCTGGCTGGCTTCTAGTGTCATCCTCTGCTCTTGCTTGTAGATCTCTATTCTTTCTACTCTCAGATTTATCTTCCTGTTTATTCTCTCTGGCTGCTAGCCCCTTCTATTTTTCTCTCCTGCCTTGCTATTGACCATGCAGTTCTTTATTAGATCATCAGGTGTTTTAGACAGGCAAAGTAACACAGCTTTGCAGTTAAACAAATGCAACATAAACAAAAGTATCACATTTTAAAATAATATTCTACCAGGATGTTGCTGCAAATGGTATAAGAAACATTTTTATTATAGGCACTGAATCTCATTTCTGAAAGCTCTGCTTCTATTACCTGATCACCTCCTTAAAGTCTTACTTCCTAATTTTATCACATGATAACAAAGTAGACATATATGAATTCCAGGTTCAGGGCACATATACTCAGACCAAAGTATCTAGATACCAATTTAGGGAGAAAAATGGGAAGACAAACTCTGGAAGATTGAATAAATTTTAGAGTTTTCCAATAAGATTATAAAATGTCTACAGAAAACATCAGATCTCCCTCCTGCCTTCAATGTTAAGATAGAAGCCTATCTTGTGATTTTTAGATTAACTTGAAGTTGATTGATTATAAAATTTGTCTTTGCCTTGTCCTACCTCAGTTCTTTGTCTTTCATTGCTTACTTTTCTCCATATAGAAAGACAAGACTAATGAGGCATAATGCTGCTAGAGAATATGCTTTTTACAACAGGGCATTCTGTTGTACCTCAGCTCAGGAGAACTGCACCAATTGCTGCTTATTCTCAATGATCTTTAGTCCTAATTTATACTTTATTTTCCCTTGAAAATATCACATTGCTAGGTTGAATTTTCCTTCTGGGAATACTGTGTTGCAATCATATCTTTACATCTATGTTTCTATAAATATATTGTGAGTTCACAAGGCAGAATTTTCTGAGTCTATTGTATGTACAATGACAAGCAAAGGCCTCCGCTATAAAGAATTTTGATAAATGGAGCAAATAAATTAGTTGAGGCATCTGCATTGAGAACTTAAACTTTTAAAGTTTCAAGAATTGAAAATGGGAATGCTAAGGTTATAATGGAAGATATGTTCATTGTTGGGATCCTGACTTCATACCTGAGATATGATGGAGCCCAGCTGCTGAGAAGCTGTTGTGCTAGTTCAAAGAACTCTATGAAAGATTTGAACAGCTACTCAAAACTACTAAAATAGTGCTTTTACCATGCTGTCTGGAGAGTAGACATTGCTCTGGCCACTGCCCAGAATTCTTGGAAGAACTGGGTGTAAAAGACATCAAATGACAGATTTATATAGTGCTTTACAGTTTATGAATCTTTTCCATAAATTATTGCATTTAATACTCATAAAACATTGTGAAGTCGGCACAAACTTTTATTCTCATATTAGAGATGTGAAAAGGGAGTGTTAGAGAGTAAATGCCTTGCTGTGGTCAGAGTACCCAGTGTCTTTATTATTCCACTCTGACTCTAAGAAGTTGCCATTGTTGCCATTGCTTTGTCTCTGAGCAGAGCCAGAATGTAGCTGCTATGGCCAAATAATAAGAGCATCTATTAAGTGACTGTGTTGTGCAGATGCTGGGTGAAGTATTGCTTGTGCATTGATCCATTTAATTTCCATAAAATACATTATTGCTGTCCCTGTTTTATGTATGCAGTAGCTGAGGCACAGGGATGTAAACTGCCTGTCTGTGGTTGCAAAGCTGCCAAGTAACAATGCTCAATTTAGAATTCAGGCTTTGACATCATCAGAGAACATACTCGGAAACACCCTAATATACAAAAGCCCAGGTTCTGAAAGGAGACCTTCAAGGCTATCAAGTTCGCTGCTTTTCTGCCTAGCAGAGTGGCCTTGGCCAAAACTATATCTTCTTCATGCCTTAGTTTTCTGATATAGCAACTGAGAAAAAAGATAAAGTGAGGAATTAAAAAATGCAACAGAACTCAATTTCTGGCACATACTAACATTTAACATTAGTCATTATTTTGGCAGTACTTTGCTGTCCACGTCTATATTACTTGGTGATAGACAATGACAGTCTTTGGAACTTTGAAGATAAAAAGAAAAAGGAATGCATTTGACAGATGAGAAAAAATCCAGTAATTTATTCTCAAGAAACAGAGAAACTCCCAGATTTTAAAACCTTGATCATTACTTAATCAGTAGAAAGCCATGGCATATGAAGATAAGGGTATAGTGTTCAGCATGCACATGTATACATATATACACATGTATCTAAAGCCATACATTTATGCAGACATACATGTTCATATACACAAGTGCTTACTTATAACACATGATTATGCATGTATACATACAGACCTATCTATAAGCATATTATATATAATACACATACATATATGCTTACTATGCTTACATATTTGTACTAGTTGTCAAGAGGCAATATTTGGGTATGTGCAGCTATACTTACTGCACAGGGAAGAGATGACCCCATCTGACAGTTTCCCATCTGGTGCTTGGGGGAAATCTCAGGGATTAAGTACGTAACATTAAACAAAAATCTGACTCCCTTACTTAACCAAATAGATTAGTTTTCTTGTATAAAAAAGTGTGGCAAATGGGCTTTGGTAATGATTCAGTGGCTAAAATATCTTCTGGGCCAGCTTGAAAGCCTGAGGTAAGATCCTCAGTACCCATATGAAAAGCAGGCATGAAAGTACATGTCTGTACCTCCTATTGGGTAGCAAGGCAGGTAAAGACAGGTTGATTCTCAGGTTTTATTGGCTAGCTAATCTTGCCCAGACTGTAAGATCCATGTTCAGTGAGAGATCTTGACTCCAAAAAAAGTAATGTGGAGTGGAAAGTGGTAGAGGAAGATGTCCACTGCCAACCTTTGGCCTCTATGTATGCCTGCACAGATAAGTGCATCTACACACACGTGTGTCCACATACAACAAGAGAAACTTAGTCTCTCTCCATGTGTTGATGATTCCATCCTTGGCTATCATGCTGCCTTTTCCTTTTTTTTCTCATGACAATATGGCTGTTCTTTCTCTGGCCTCTTACATTTCAGTAAGGAAAAGAAGGCATAAGAAAGGAGAAATGCCTGTGTTTGGGAAGGAAATTTGCCTTTATGTTATATATTGTCAAACAAAGTAGAAGCAGAAATAATTAAGAAGAGAACAATGGCATTGGGGCACATATAAAGAGAGCTATTATAAATAAATTTTATTGCTCTTGATCTATTATTTTGCCTTCTTTCTCTTTATCTGGAATCTGACCATTATGTATCAAGTCCCTGGGCCTTTGACTTCCAAGTATGTTTGGGTTGTGGAATTACTGTAGGACACTGGAGGAGCTAAAATGAAAAAAAAAAAAAAAAAAACCCAAAATATTCTCCTTTAGTTTCCTTTTTGCAGGATCATCCAGAGGCAACATTGTCCTTGATCAGTGATCATACCTTTTCTTTTTTTTTTTCTTCTTTATTTTGTATTTATCAAAAAAAAAACAGTAAAAAGAATTTTTAAAAAAATGCCGAAGAGTTAACAATAACTATACAGAGGATAATAATCATAAGCATGGCTTATCAAGGGTGGAAATGCAAATAAGATTACTACACATATATTTTCTTTGTGTTCAGCTTTCCCTCTGACTTTTTTTTTTCCATCCCTGTATATCCTTATTGAAGGTCTCTTCCCCCTCCCACCACATCTGATCATTTTTCTTCTCTGCAGCTCCCCATCCCCTCCCTTGGCAGGGAGCCAACAGTCCTATGGTCACACTGGCCCAACAATGCTTGGATCAGTCTTCACTCCCAGCCAAATCCACTTTTGTCCCCCCTCCCTCAAAAGTGAGTCAGGTGTTCCTATAGTTGGACTGGGGTTTGAAGGGCCAGTCCAGGGTGTTTCTGATCCCAAGCTATTCAGTGGTTGTGGTTTGCTGCTTGGGCATGTTTGGCTTTTTTTTTCTTGTTTGTTTGTTTAGAGACCACTAGTGAGTGAGTACATCCCCTGCTTATCTCTCTGAGTTTGTGATACTTCACTCAGGAGGATATTCTCCAAATCCATCAATTTGCCTGGGAATTTTGGGATATCATTTTTTCTTACTGCTGAGTAGTATTCCATTGTGTAGATGTACCACAGTTTGTTAATCCATTCTTCAGTTGAGGGACATCTAGGTTGTTTCCAGGTTCTTGCTATTATAAATAATGCTGCTATGAACATAGTTGAGCTAATACCTTTGGAGTGTGAATGTACCTCTTTAGGGTATACACCCAGAAGTGGTATTGCTGGGTCCTTGGGGAGATTGATTCTCAATTTTCTGAGAAACCTCCATATTGTATTCCAAAGTGGTTGGACAAGCTTACAATCCCACCAACAATGGAGGAGTGTTCCCCTTGCTCCGCATCCTCTCCAGCATAGGCTGTCATCTGTACCTTTTATCTTAGCCAATCTAACAGGTGTTAGATGGTATCTCAAAGTTGTTTTGATTTGCTTTTCTCTGATGGCTAAAGATGAAGAGCACTTTTTCAGGTGCCTTTCAGCCATTCGTAGTTCCTCTGCTGAGAATTCCCTTTTTAGATCTGAACCCCATTTTTTGATAGGGTTATTCAAGGTTTTGTGATCTAAATTCTTGAGCTCTTTATATACCTTAGAGATCAGTCCTCTGTCACTTGTAGG